>JAPKLY010000552.1:0-95970 GCA_026898435.1 Prunella vulgaris
AATTAGAAGTTTGAATCAGCCATTGTTAATTTGCTGTGAGAGATCTCATGAAAATCTAAATTTCTGTTTGATGGTCTCTAAATTCGAAAGTGAAATTGACACAACATGTGACAAGAAAATTAATTAGCGAAGCATGTAATTGTAATCCACATATAATAATTAAATAATATATATAACATGTGTGGAAATTTGATGGTTAGGAGAAAAGTCGTTTTCAATGGTTAAATAATATTCCAATTATAGTTGTTATGGGTGAAAAAAAAGTGAAAATAAGGTGCAAAAAAAGTGAAAATAAAGAACATATGAGCAAGATACCGCTGTTAATTAAATTTAATACTATCAGCTGAGGGTCAGCTGATAGGTCAGCTGTGTCATCTGGTAAGTCAACTGGGGTCATCTGATGGAGTCTGCTGAGAGTCATTTGATATCAGGTAGGTCAGCTGGGGAAGTCAGCTGAGGGAGTCATCAGCTGGGTCAGCTGAGGAAGTCTTCTGATAGATCAGGATGATTGGTCAGGATGATGGCCAGGATGATTGGTCAGGATGACTGTCAGGACGATGGTGCTGCTGATGAAGTCAGCTAATGGGTCACGCAAGAACCATCTGAGCTCTCAGCTGAGGACCTGTTATCAAATCAGCACATGCGAATCAAATTCAGTTATTAAGGAGTTTAAACTTCCAATTGGGCAATTGGCGCGAAGTTTTGAAGAATCAAGATTGAAAACCGTTGGGCTCAGATCGTTATTCATTTTCGATTGTAACTGTAGCAGTTACTTATTATTTGGTTACAAGCATAATGATTAATTAGGGCTTATATATATACCTATATATATATATATGTGCAAGTAGGGATATTGAGAGATATCATAGATACACGGAGAAATTCTCAAAAATTTAGAGAGAGACTCAATTCCTGGTTAATTCTTGTAATTTGTATCTTTTTCGATCGATCAAGAAAAGAGAGATGCCTCATCCGTGGATGTAGATCATTTTTGGATCGAACCACGTAAATCTTGTTGTTCTTAATATTACTTCGTTCGTTAATTTCAACAATCGGTTTATTCAACAATAGTAATTATTGTTGTCTTTCCAACAATTTTTTATATTACACCCTTTCACATTAAACATCAAAACATTGTCCCTTAGCTTGTCTATAATGGCGTGTCTTTTTAATATAAAATAAATTAGTAATTACCTGTAGTCTAAAATAAACAACAACAATATTTCAAAATTTAATTTTTAAATCTAACTTTTAAAATTGCCAATAAAATTTACTGTAACTACAAAAAGTAAAAAGAAGACATTGTTCACTTGATATTTAGCGCGTACTGTGCACAGTTTTCTCTAGAAGCGAGTTTTTAGCACCTGCCTGTAATTTGTTTGGCTCTAAAATTCCATTAGTTAATAAATTAATGAGTTTCATATATTTTATTGAAGATAAGTTTAGAGTGTGGACAATATTGAGAAACTAATATTTTTTTAGAATTTATATATATATATTTTACATAAAATACTCTAAGAGAAGAGAAAATATCACAAAAAATTGTGTGCACTTGAATTTTAAGTTCAATTCTTATTTTAATTTTGATTTTTAAAAAATACACAGTACACACCGCACTATGTATTTTTTTTTTTTTTGCAATTGGGGTATTAATGACTTGTTATTCAAATATTACTATATTGTTTTTCGGGTATTTAATTCTAAGTTGTTCTTTAGGTATTAATAACTTGTTCTTCAGATATTATTTAGACTTGAGAGGGTTTCATAATTTGATTATTGGGGTATTACTAAGTTATTCTTCAAGTATTGCTAAATTATTTTTTAGGTATTAGTTAATTGTTCTTCACATATTCTTAAGTTGTTCTGACAGTATAACTTATTAATGCTTGGGTATTGTTGAATATAGTATGTGGTATTAATCAGTTGTTTTTCGGGTATTGCTAAGTTCTTTTTCAGGCATTACCTAAATTCTTCTTACATTATAACTTATTAATGCTTGGGGTATTATTGAATATAGTATGTGGTATTACTCCGTTGTAATTCGGGTATTGCCAAATTGTTTTTCAAGCATTGCCTAAATTGTTCTTGCATTATAACTTATTAATGCTTAGGGTATTGTTAAATATAGTATGAAGTATTACTCAATTGTTTTTCAAGTATTAGTGAGTTGCTCATCAAGTATTGCAAATTTCGATTAAAAAAAATATATCTTTTATGGAGTTTTTCTCTTTCACAAGAAACTTGATACGGTTCATTCATTGACAGAAAATACTTATCATTCTCATGATAAACTTCAAAGCAACAAGGGTACATCTTAAGTCCGTTTAGTGCCTTTGTTCCTCGCTCAATAAGAAGAAGAAGTCCACGAAATCGGTTTGAAAAAACGTAGTGTCAAAATTAAAACTAAAATTCAGGTGCATAGGATACACTTGCACCCAAGAACTACTTTGTGTTCATCTTATTCACCATATATTATTAATATTATTTTTTTTGTAAAAAACTGATGCTATTGATCTAGATCTAAGTAGTTGTATTATTGTATGAAAAAAATTAATTTTATTGACTAGTGGTGTATGGCGTTGGTATACAAGATGTATATAGTAAATTCTCCTTAAAAACATTAGGTTATACGAAATCAATTATCAATACAATATCATATATGAGACACTATGTGACACAATGTACTCAAAGTATTTTTGATAAAAATGATATAGGTGTCAAAACTGACTAGTTAGACCTGTTTGATCAACCCAACATGCTCAATTTAACAACAAGATTGAATTATACATATGAAAGCCTTTTTGGAGGGGGTCAACCTCGCTATAACTTTTCCATGCTTATAGCTTGTGTATTTATATATATTATCGTCTTTGAACTTTTAATTTCTAGATTTGAATACATGTAAAATTTTAAAATAATAATATAAATAATATATATATATGCATGTTAATTTTATTTCAGTATTACTTCTTTTTGTTGAACTATTATGAAAAAATTGAATTATCAAACGTATACAAGAATCTGATTGATAAATAGTTGTCTTACCTCTTATAGCTTGTCACTGGAACAACATGTGAAAAAATGAGAGGTACAATAGTTACTTTGAAATCATGAGAGCTAATTTAATATCATGGACTTTATTTGTCTATATATTAATGAGTGTATTAAACAAAGCCGAAGACTCGTTGTCTAATTACATACCACAAACTGCTCATCCTAAATATTTGATGGATTGAGTTAACTTCAAGATCAGACATCTAACTCAATTTTGTGTTGTCTGGGTTTCTGATGAACTCATACACTCAACTCAACTCTTTAGTATATCCAAGGATGAAAATATCGGTATCGACGGAAATATCGGTACCCTGAATTTATGAATATATCGGTGGAAATATCGATATCGAATATCGATATCGGTAAAAAATAGAAAATTCACGGAAATTTCATTAAAATGATGGAAATTTAACATGAAATTTTAGACAATATTATTACTAGTCTTAATACATTAATTGAACTTAAAATCTCAATAAAATGAGAATCTTACAACAAACATATCAAGAAAACATACGTAAGACATATAAAACGATACAACAATTATTCATAATTATTGAATATTACACAACTAATACCAAAATGATGTCCTATGAGCCTCAAATGTAAAAGAAGAAAGATCATCTTGGTCTAAGCAATAATGGTACCAAGTCATCAAATTAGAGAAAAAAAAAATTTCCGAAATTTTCCGAAATTTCCCGAAATTTTCCGAAATTTTGACCGATAAATTACCGAAATTTCCACGATATTTCTCGATAATCTGCACATTTTGAATTACCCTGGACCGATATCGAAATTTCGCCGAAATTTCCCAAAATTTTACCGAAATTTGACCGAAATTTTGGAAAAATAATCGTTCAAGTGAATTTCCATATCGGTACCCTCAAATTTCCGAAATTTCGGCGAAATTTCGCGAAATTTTAATCCTTGAGTATATCTACAATCCAAAGTTATGTGGTAATACATTTTTAATCAAGAAAGCAAGTTCTTAAATACTCTATGTTGCAGAGTAGTCTTCAATTTAATCCAAATTCTTGAATTAAAAACTGCAATATAATCAACAAAAGAATAGAAACAAGTATTAAAAAAAAAAGTAATATTTTTTGTATGGAATGAAACCAGCCCAACACAAATCGTACTTGCACAAAAACATCCTAGTTTATGGCATCCTTACACCCTATCCAACCATAAAAATAATTTCTCAAATGATCCGCCATTGAAATCTTGCTGAAAACATCTTTACTTCCATTGGACAAGTTATAGTTGCAAGAGTTGTTAGAGTCTTTCAGATCCTGATCAATATTTGAGTGGCCAATGATTTCACCAAGAAAATTGAGCAGGGCCTTGGTGCCTCGATCGCATTCTTTGCCGTGAATTTTCCAATCGGCCACCGCCTGACACCCTTGTACCGTTTCTTGACGATGCAGCCGAGCTGATGCCTGGTGGTATGTGGAACTCCTTTGCCCCAAAGTCGTGATGTCTAATAAAACCCCAAAAGAAGTTGCCATGGAACAAAAATCAAAATATAAATGACATGATTAGATGCCACTATCTAAACTAACAGATGCACCCAAAATAGAAGGTGGTAGAGTCTGTTGAACTCAAGAATAAAATCTAATGCCAGTGCACAGAGAAATCAGATATGACCTAAAATTGAGCTTCGACAATAAATTTTGTAATTTCATGCTCATAAAGAAATAAAAAATCAAGACACACGTACAAAGCAATTAAAAATTTTCTAAACTTAAAAATCACATATTGTTTTTCCTTTGATGTATCCAACACTACATTCATTCAATTCTTGAAGCATACTAATTTATTCTCTACTTTTGCTACATACTTATCAAAAAGAACCCACAATGAATAGGGAAGCAAACTCCTACATAGTCCTATATATGAGTCCAACTCTCTGAATGTAAAGAACAAAAACTACAATATCAATTTTTCACTCTCAATTTCCTGGGAACACAAAATTACCCAAGATTTAAAGCCTTGTATGCTTTACTGATGCACATATATCTTATAAGCTAAAAATGTTCATGGAGGAATAATTGTAGCTAAAATACCCAAAAGTGTCGTTTTATTTGCATGGCAAATGCTGTTTGCGTTCCTTTTTAAAAAACCTATTCATTGCCCCTTTGGGTGTTGAATTAATTGTCAAAAAAACTCTTTTAAATTCTATTTCGAATCTTTTTTATTTTTATTTCAATTCTAATTTACTATCCAACCTTCCAAACAATATATATAAGAATTAAAAAAAAAGCAGAATTAAATGATATTAACAGAACTAAATATAAGAATCTTTAAAACTAACATGTAGTAACAACTCAACACATGATTTGCTACTCCATCTCATAGATATGTAATATATATATATATATAGCCTTGCTAATAAAACTCAACAACCGAAGTAAAACGGGAAATATGATTTTAACCACTATTAAGTGGATTTGAGAAAGATTAATAAAATATATGCATGCTAAAATGACATTGCAATAAGTAGCTTCCAATAAGTAAAAACCTTAAACCTATGCGCAAAAACTTAAAATTTTATGTAAATCTAAGGATTATTTGACTTGTACATCTAAATTCTTTTAAACATAAATTACATATTTTCCATATTTATGTAAAATTATATGAGTAACAAAATCACTTATGCTCAAATGCAGCACTGAGCCTTAAAACCTGTGAAATATGCATTATATATATCCTCATAAAAACTTCCACGTGAGGCTTTCCTAAAGCAGTGATGTTGATCACATCCAATACAATTACATCATCATTTTTTTATCATCTACTGATCATTCTCTCTCCTACTTCTCTCACACTCAATTTAATATACTAATAAAACACTAATAGACATTAAATTTTGATTTGACATAAGTAGAATCTCTTCCTATCAAAATTCGAAAATATATACATATTTATAGTATTCATCAAGATTTTCAAATCCTAAAATTTCAGAGTCATTACTTCCCCGGTTCCCCCCACCCCAAATCCCAAGAAAAACGACCTTGTATGCTTAAAATAACACCATTATTCATCAAAAGGCTTAGACAACAATTTACTTATGAATGAACCTTCTTTCTCAATTCATTAATTTTTTCAATAGGGACAACATTCTCAGAAGGGGATTATTTATTGTCTCCAGAGACTGAAGCTAATTGTTTTTTGTTAAGTACCTTGGTTTAGATTTTAATGTGTGCAAAACAATGTATTTATTTGGATAAATTGATCTAACACTTGTTCTAAGGAAATTGGTGTTTGAAATTTATAGTAGTAAGTGAAGTCTGCAGTTGTATACTTGATCATTCTACAGCCAGACATGACCCTACAGCTGTAAGGTTTCTCTACAGCCGATTTTTGTATTTACAGGACTCTACAGCTGCAAGGTTGAAGACACTACAGCTGAAAGAACCGTTTGAAGAGAGATAGTACAAGTCAAAGATTTATTTGAAGATTATGAAGACCCTTAAGCACAATTAGTGTAGCTCTCATGCACTCACTAAAATGTACTTAAGTGGAGGTTATTTCTATGAAATTTGGAGGATAATGAAGATTAATTTGAAGACAGCCACAATTCTGAAGATAAGGACAATAGTACACTCAGTACAATCCTGTGTGAAGGATGAGGACCACTTCACACATGCCAAATAGAGAGAGATGAGCCTTATCCGGATTTCATATTTGAAATTTCCAACGGATAAGTCACACCATTCAATCTATAAATAGAAGAAGTTCTCAGAGGAAGCAATAACAACAACCCTGAAGCATACAAGCATTCTGCCTAAGCAAGTCTACAGCCAACAAACTTTCTGAGAGCTTTATTGTTTTTATCCTTCTTTGTGATTCATAGGATAGTTGGTTAAGATTTTCTTAGAAAGACTCACATCTTTGGTTGTTGTTCCCTCACCTGTTTTAAATTCTACTTAGTGTAGATATCTATTTGTGAGGTTTGTTTTAACTCTTTATGAGTTATATTCTGAGTGAATAGGGTAGTTTAATCTCTTGTTAGAATATGAATCTGAGTGAACCTAGTTCTAAGGGGGAACTACTTGTATTGATCTAAGTGATCTCATCTTAGTGAATTTGGCACCTGAGTGGTGTAACAATGTATGTAGGTGGTCTTTTTATAGACACTGAACCACTATAAATTTGGTCTATTTACTTTCTGTCATTTATGTTCTTGTATTGCATATTTATTTATTTGTTACATTCATCATTCTTTTAAAATCGAGTGCATAAAACTTTGTGGTTTTCACAAAGAGAAACTGACTCTACAGCTGTAGACTTGTCTAAGTCACTCAGTTGTTAAGTTTGTTTATATTGTTTTTCATTAACACTCACTTATTTCCACTGCACATTAGAGTATTCTCAATACACTTTCAAGTGTGAGAATCTCTCTAATTTCTTGTCTACAAGTTATCTTTTTGGTTGCAAGTTTTAAACTCTACAGCTGTAGACTTCTCTAGTCCACAACTGTAACCTTTGTGATCCTATCTTTAAAACTTTTGTAGACTTGTTATTTTGAACTTATAAGAGGCTGCTGTAAGGTTCTAGAACCCGTCTTTTGAAAAGTTTGAAAAATCTAATTTTGACTCAAGGTCTATTCACCCCCCTCTAGACCATGACCACTTAAGGGACCAACAAGTGGTATAAGAGCAGTTGGCTTGCCACTTGTTGGTCCCTTAAGTGGTCATGGTCTAGAGGGGGGGTGAATAGACCTTGAGTCAAAATTAGATTTTTCAAACTTTTCAAAAGAGGGGTTCTAAGGGACCAACAAGTGGTATCAGAGCAGTTGGCTTGCCACTGCTTTGATCAGTACCTAGCTAGATCCTTTTTATTTTTGAAAAACACACCTGCATACTTGAATGGCTCTAAGGTTCCAATGTTCTCTGCTGAGGACTATGATGAATTGAAAATTAGAATGCAAACACATTTGTCTGCAATCAATGATGAGATGTGGTCTATCATAGAAGATGGCCCTATACCTATTGTGAAGGTCAACACTACAGCTGATCAGTCAGCTGGACTAGCTCAGATCATCCCCAAACCTAGAAGGGAATGGACAGAGGATGACAAGAGAAGGTCCAATCTTGACAATGTTGCAAATAACACTATTTATCATTCACTTGATAAAATTGTGTTTAGCAAGATCAAAAACTGTAAAACTGCCAAAGATATATGGGAAAAGTTGGAAATGATTTGTGAAGGAACTGAACAAATCAAGGAAAACAAACTTATGATAGCAGTTCAAAAGTTTGAGAACTTCAAGATGAAATCTGGTGAAACTCTTGAAATGTTTGAGTCAAGATTCATTGGGATTCTCAATGAGCTAGGCTCACTTGGTAAAGATTACTCACAAAGAGAAATGAACATGAAGGTTCTCAGAGGCTTACCTTCTGAATGGGACATGAAGGTCATTACTATGAGAGAATCAAGGGTTTATCTAAGATATCCACCTTTGAACTCTTTTCAGACCTGAAGGCTTACGAATTTGACATAAGTAGAAGAAAAGAACTTGACAACAGTAAGGTTACAGCTCTAGTGGCTAACAACCCTACAGCTACAAGTTCTGATGATGAAGACTTGGCTCTTTTTATGAAGCAACTCAAGAAGTTTGGCAAATGGACTAAGAAGAAGCAATTCACACCAAAGGAGGATGGTAAGGTGAAGTCTACACTACCTAACTCAACTTATTTGTGCTATAACTGCAGAAAACCTGGACAATTCATCAAAGATTGTCCATACACCAAAACTGAGAAGTACACAGATGAAGAAAAGAGAATCAGAAAAGATAGAAAGAAAAAGTTTGACAAAGAGAGAATTAGAGCACTACTTTCTGAGTTTGATAAAAATCAGGAAGACTGTCCCTCTTCTTCTCAATAGTCAACTACAGATTTAGAAGACTCCGACTCTACAGATTCAGATGAAGAAGCACTGATCTGTCTTATGGCTAAAGATGAAGAGGTATGCTCATCATCATCAAGTTATATTACACAAAAAGATTCTTCCAGTGATATGCTTAGTGCAATCCAAAGACTACAAGAAGAAAATGAAGATCTTAGAAGAGATAATCATATTGGAAGGGAACATGTTAAAGCTTTGTTAGCTGGAGTAGAGGATGCTGAACAGCAGCTGCAGATTCTACAAGAACTCAAGGAAGGTTACAGTTGTCTGAAAAATGTCAATGAAGAAAATGAAGCAAGTTGTAGAGCTGCAGACTGTGTTGAATTGTAGAAAACAATCAGAACTCAAGAACTTATGATAGCTGAGCTTGAAGAAAGCAATGCCTATTATCAAAACAAGTTAGATTGTTTTGAAAAATCATCCAAACAATTGAAGAAGATGTTGTCTGAGCAAAGACACTCAAAGGACTTGATTTGAATAGGATATAATCCTTGTGTCTGGATGAAATACTTGCAAAAGTCAATTCCAAGACCTGACCGTTCATCAAAGAATCAACCCCAGAAGAAGTTGTAAACTCAACCCTACAGCCAGAAGACTTGAAATTCTTGAATTCATTCAAAGAATTGTCACCTAGAAGACAACAGAAGATCAAGGAGATCATGAATGATATTGAAGAAGATGTTTCAAACATGTTGGAAAACATGATTCTGAAACCTACTGTAGAATCATCTATACAGTCAGAAGAAGAAGTCTTTCATAAATTGAATATGGAAAGAAGACTCAATTTTGACAGATTCTGGAATGGAAATATGTCAGATATGTCTCCCTCTTCAAGCATTGAAAGAGGAGGATCAAGCCAGAACTATAGAATTAACAACTCTACAGCTCCTAGAAAGTATTGGGTTGCAAAGAGTAACACTGGAGGAAATCCAAAGTATTGAATTTC
Source organism: Prunella vulgaris (assembly GCA_026898435.1). Lineage (NCBI taxonomy): Eukaryota > Viridiplantae > Streptophyta > Magnoliopsida > Lamiales > Lamiaceae > Prunella > Prunella vulgaris. The sequence goes on from JAPKLY010000552.1 coordinate 9,908, forward strand.
TAAATAACTCATTTTATTTTGCAGGGACATGTTAGAACCACCAAAAGAGAGATTTGTTACATAGACAGTGGTTGTGTAAGACATATGAGTGGAGACAGAAATTTGCTACAAAATGTGAAAGATCACAAAGGTCCTAAGGTTATTTTTGGTGATAATGCTAGTGGAACAGCTAAAGAATCAGGAAGTCTGCTCAAAGGAAATGTTCAGATCAATGATGTCTACTTGGTAGATAGTTTAAAGCATAACTTGCTTAGTGTAAGTAAATTTTGTGACCAAGGCTACACTGTGGACTTTACACATGACACTTGCATAGTCAAAGATGTTGAATCCCAAACCACAAAACTAACAGGAACTAGAAAAGGGAATGCTTACATTGTAGAGTGGAACTCTACTGCTGAAACTACCTGTTTTGATGAATCCTTTGCCCCAGTTGCAAGATTAGAAGCTATAAGAATATTTCTAGCCTATGTTGCACACATGAACTTTATAGTCTATCAAATGGATGTAAAGAGTGCATTTCTTAATGCGTTTCTATCAGAAGAAGTATATGTTGAACAACCACCAGGATTTGAGGAATCTACTGCTGAAAACATGGTTTATAAGCTTAGAAAGGCCCTTTTATGGACTTAAGCAAGCACCAAGAGCATGGTATGATACCCTATGTGATCATTTGATCAAAAATGGATTCTTAAAGGGTATGGTTGACAAGAACTTATTCAGATTACAACATGGAAATGACATATTGCTTGTTCAAATCTATGTTGATGATATAATCTTTGGCTCAACCAATGAAGATTTATGCAGAAAGTTCTCTAAGCTCATGACTGAGAAATTTGAAATGAGCATGATGGGAAATCTGAATTTCTTTCTGGGATTACAAGTTAAGCAAATGAGTGATGGAATTTTCATCAATCAAGCTAAATACACTCAAGAGTTTATCAAAAGATTTGGAATGGATAGCTCTAGGCCTACTAATATACCTATGACACCTTTTGTGAGTCTTGACAAAGATGAGAATGGCAAAAGTGTTGATGTAACCAAATATAGAAGGTTAATTGGATCATTGCTATACCTTACAGCTAGCAGACCTGATATCATGTGTTGCAGTAGGTGTATGTGCTAGATTCCAAGTTAATCCTAAGGAATCACAATTAAATGCTGTAAAGAAGATCATCAAATATGTCAAATCCACACAAAATCTAGGATTATGGTATCCTAAAGAAGGAAGAATTGAACTCATTGGTTACACTGACTCAGATTTTGCAGGCTGCAAGATTGATAGAAAGAGTACTAGTGGGATTTATCAATTCCTAGGTGAAGGCACAGTAAAGAGCAAAATTCTATTGCTCTCTACAGCTGAGGCAGAATATATTGCTGCTGGAAGTTATTGTGCACAGATCTTATGGATGCAATATCAATTACAAGACTATGAGATTGATGCAAGAGAAATAACTATATTCTGTGACAATACAAGTGCTATAGCTATTACACAGAATTCAGTTTTACACTCTAGATCAAAACACATAGATGTAAGGCATCATTTCATAAGAAATCATGTTGAAAGAAAGGATGTGAAATTTACAAAGATTCATACTGATTTGAATCTTGCTGATATTTTCACTAAACCTTTGTGTGAATCAAGAAGGTACAAAGGTAACTTTCACAAAGGTAATTTGGGAATGTTAGAATTGTAAGAAGACTATGTGAAAATCACTAAATTGCTAAGACAAACCTAGAAAATTGAAAACTCATTGAAAAGGAAAATTGGAGCTGCAGAGTCACTCAACTACAGAGTTGTTAACTCTACAGTTGTAGACTTAGCTCTGGACTGCAAATTCCTCACAAACTGTAGATTTTCATATTCTAAAATTGTCAACTACAAACTTAGGAAATTTACAGTACTTTGTACAATTCTGAAAATTAAATGGAGTACTATAAATTCAGAAATGTCAGTACTAAGTGACAGACATTTTGGATTTATTCAGCATTTTAATTAATAAAATGTTTGAATTCGTGTAACATTTTAAATTAGAATTAAATTCCATGTGAGTTATATTTTGGACAAACTTAATTATAAGTTTTGGTTAAGAATTAAAAAACTCATAAATTTTAGATCAAAGACCGTTATACCCTTATTCTGTCTCAAATGTTTGTTTAAGGAAAGGTATTTAAAGGACTCTTTATCTTTTTATATCTCACTTTTACATTCGAACCCCCTAAAACTTTATACACTCTCTATCCTTCACTCTCTGAAACCAATCGACATGGCAGTGAAAGTTATTTTCGGAGCTTCGTATTGATCTAAGGGGGAACTACTTGTATTGATCTAAGTGATCTCATCTTAGTGAATTTGGCACTTGAGTGGTGTAACAGTGGATGTAGGTGGTCTTTTTATAGACACAGAACCACTATAAATTTGGTCTATTTACTTTCTGTCATTTATATTCTTGTATTGCATATTTATATTTGTTACATTCATCATTCTTTTAAAATTGGGTGCATAAAACTTTGTGGTTTTCACAAAGAGAAACTGACTCTACAGCTGTAGACTTGTCTAAGTCACTCAGCTGTTAAGTTTCTTTATATTGTTTTTCATTAACACTCACTTATTTTCGCTGCACATTAGAGTATTCTCAATACACTTTCAAGTGTGAGAATCTCTCTGATTTCTTGTCTACAAGTTATCTTTTTGGTTGCAAGTTTTAAATTCTGCAGTTGTAGACTTCTCTAGTCTACAGTTATAACCTTTGTGGTCCTATCTTTAAAACTTTTGTAGACTTATTGTTTTGAACTTATAAGAGGCTGTTGTAAGGTTCTAGAACCCCTCTTTTGAAAAGTTTGAAATATCTGATTTTGACTCAAGGTCTATTCACCCCCCTCTAGACCTTGACCACTTAAGGGACCAACACTTTTCTAGGCGGATAATTTTATCCTCCAATTCCTTGTTTTCTTTAGAAGAATAATGAATAGTAGGCAATATAGCCACTTTTACTCTCGTTTGGTAAGAAAGCAAGGAGAACTACCAAGTAATAAACCAGAACCTAGATCAATCCCAAACTAAAACCAACAAAATTAAAAATATATATAATTCTCTAGAAAGATATTATATTTTGAAATTGCAACCATAATCAACAAAACTTGTTTAGCCTATTGGCCAGCGGTTATCCACCATCTAATCTTGTTCCTGGGTGCAAACTTTTATTATTATCATTTTAATGTATTTTTATAAGGAAATAGTGAAAGAAATTATAAATATTTTATTAAAATAAAATGGTGTAGATGAATTAGTGTTAAAATAAAATTGTGTAGCTGAATTGGTTGGAGTGTACTAAATTTTTGGAGGTTTGGGTTCAAACCTTGATGTTAAATTTGGTCTATTTTATACGTAAAAGTTAATGCTTAAAGATACTCATAAAAAATAATAAAATTCACACACATGGAATAAAATCGTACAATTTATTTGTTGAGTACTTGCCAAATTATTTAATTAGAGGTCTTGAGTTCCAATTTTATTATTGCATTTTATTATGTGAGAAATAACACAAACAAACATATAACTGATTGTTGTTTGGCAGGTTGAGAAGCCAAACTAACATCACAAATTTTGGTGCTTAGAATACAAATGGTAATAACAGAACAACCAAATGAAGTTTAGAGAAAAGTAGAACAAGTCAGTTGTCAAATGAAATGTCTTCAATCGGATAAAAAAGTTTTTTTTTTTCAGAAAAATAAGAATGTTTATTACCACAATAGTGTATGAGACACACCCCCTGTTAAAGTTTTGTTACAACTTACAAGATACATACCCAAAATCATGAAAACAATCTCTAATTTTGTTATATATATCGTCTCCTAATTTTTCTCTGGTTTGTGCTTCAATTAATAACCTTATAAGTTACATAAGAAGTACATGGTCAGGTTATCAACAGCTGGGGTGCAAAATTGGTCGAGGGGCAAACGGAAAGGTGAGTTCTTCGATGCTTAAATCCAGCTGGAGAATATTGACAAGTAAAAGTCATTTATAGATAGAACTTCAAGTCACAACCAAAAGCCACCAACAATAACATAATCTCCATATCCATCACAACTTCAGGTGCTTAACATAGTATAGAAAATTTATTCAGTAATTACAAAAGCTTCATGTTAATGCCAGAAAAGTAAATACAGAAACTCCCAAGTTCAAGATATAAGTTCTCAATTTCATTATTATCAAGAAATGAAAAACATCCAACGAGCAAAATGATTCATCCTTAATTTGCAAAGCCAAGATGTGTATCCGAAGTTAAAAATGTTGCTCGGACTCGCCTAAAATGAGAGAGACTACTGATTAGGGTCATAATTGTATCTTTTTGCATCTATTTCTCTATGGTTTTGATGTGCTTATGTTCATATTTGACCCTAAAATGATATACTTTTTGCATTTAACCCTTTTTTGCTAGAAGGTTGTGTTTTGTAGTGAAAACGAGCAAAACCGGCGAAAGACGAGCAAGTTCGTAAAAATCCAGAAATTGTGAGTTGATCCAATGGAGGCAAATTATATACCATGTTAAAGAGTTCGAAGAGAGGGTCACAACGGAAAAAGAATCGAGTCAATCGGAGCTTAGAACTCAAGATATGAAGAAAACAAGAAGTCAAGGGTAGGACCGTGCATCTTTGCGCCATCAAGCCGGGTTCGTGCGACCACAAGAAGCAGTTCGTGCCAAGGGCTCTGGTTCGTTCAAGGCGGAGCCGCACGAACGCGCGCACGAATCGGTTCGTTCGGCCACAAGGGTAGGACCGTGCGGCTTTGCGAAATTTGGATTTTCAGGGGCGTTTTCGTCTTTTCGCGCGTTTTGATGAAGGACACTTTGGACCAAGCATTGTGTGCACTATAAATACTCAAGGATCAGATTCTCAAAGCCATCTTTGATCATTATTCATTAGTTAGATCATTAGGTAGTTTTAGAGAGAGAGATTAGAGGTTACTTAGTGGGTTCTTAGTTAGATTTAATAATTCTCTCTACAATTACTTTTGATCCATCCATTGGATCTTTAATCCGTTTATTCCATTTGATTAGTCTCGTTATTAGCTTCATTTCTATGGTTCATTTTATGATTTTGAGCTTTGGATCAAGAGATAGCTTTTCAAGGTTTGATGCTTGTATTTCCATTCATCTACATTTAGTAAGTTCTCTTGAATTCTATTGTTTTAATTAATAATCATGATGTTTAGATTGTTAGTTGTTGATTTTCATTTCCAATTAGCCATGGGCTAATCTTTTGTTGCATGGTTGTATGAATACTAGGGTGAATTTAGTCTCTTATTAATCCTATGCATGAATTAGTGATCTTGTTGGATTAGTTCTCTTATTAATGACTTGTATGAATGTATGGGATGTTTAATTGGAATGTATGGCTTATATGTTTTAGCAATGAAATGAGAATTGAGTTATAAGGACTTTATGCATAGCAAGTGTTTGATGTTTGGCTTGTATGACCAATGAGAATTGGATATTAGCCTAGACCTCTTAATTGGAGTGTTGGATGTTGTAGAGAGATCTAGACACCCAAAAGAGCCCTTTAGCTTGTGTTGTAGAGAAATCTAGACACTAGTTGGCTTGACTAAGACACCAAGAGACCTTTTGCATGCTAGGGTGGATAGGAAACTAGAGGAACCATAGTAGGATTACTTCCATTCACTCACACCACATTTGCCCACTTCCTTGAAGTGATAGCTAGATTTACTTTGCTTTGTTGAAGTAGATAGAAACCATGATTGTTTTCTTGCTTTCCTAGCTATTAGTTTTTTGTAAACACTCAATGCTTGCTTGATATCGCATCATTTCTCTGTGTTCGATATTTAACTTAGTTAACTTGCCACGACAACAACGACCACGTACACTTGCGTGTGACACAATTTTGCCAAACAACTACGTACCAGTTATTTGAGTTTTTAGGTAGTCTCAAGATGCTTTGGTCGACTGAAGATTGTGCAGATCCCCAATTCAGCGCCCAATTTCTAATTTAATTCAAGGGTTTCAGATGGGGAAAGACGAGAAGAAAATTGACGCCATTAATGTAAAATTCCCACTACTCGAAGCCATTATCCAACATATACAATCGTAGCTGCTCAAATAAGTGTTCTCTCAAAATCATTTCATATTGAGGTGTTTGAATTTCAAAACCTGACTAGGTTATCAAATCATGGTGGTACGATTCTTAATCTAGTTGGGGAATATCGACGATGGAAAAAGGAGGAGGGGATGGATTAGGATGAATAGCCAAAAATCGCCGGAAATTAAAGATGTTATGAAATTGACGTGAAAAAAACCAGATTCATGCTCTGTTTTAGTTTCTGATTTTTATTAACCACTTAACTGTAATGAAGCCAATAAATACAAGATTTTCAATTGTTTAATTAAAATTTAGCTAGTTGAGTTGAGGGTGTGAATATATTCCCTTTAGAAGGTCTCGGGTTCAGTTCCTTATTGTTGCAAAATTTTTATATTAAAAATTTATTCTTAGAAATTGATAAGTTATTATTTTGAAAAAATAATAGTAGAATTTCCTTAATTAATTAGTTGGTGTTTTCTAAAACGTAAGTACACTACAAGAAATCATACATTACATGACAAATTTTTTCACTATGACACAAAATTCGTCACAATTTGTTACCCAAAGGTGATGAATGTTAATTTCGTCACGAAAAAAACAAGAAATTTTGACAAATTTTTATCTTGTCATAATAATTTATCTTTTCGTCGCTAATCTGTAAATTCGATGACGACCTAAAAGAAATCGTCGCAATAAACTTTGGCGACAATATTCATAATTACTAGTGACAGCTTGTAACGTCATTAAAACTAATATTTTCATGATTATATTATGTTTTGTCAAAATTTATTCACAATAATTAGTAACGCACTTATTTCGTCACGATTTTATTTGGTGACGATATTCATTGTAATTAGTGACGCTTATATTGGTTGTGCAATATAATATTTTTATGACAATGCTATATTTTGTCACTATTTATTCAATATTATTAGTGATACACTTATTTCGTCACAATATTATATGATGACGATATTCATTATAATTAATGAAGATTATATGTGTCGTTTAATATAATATTTTTACGAGGAATTTATATTTTTTCATTAATTATTTTAAATAATTAGTAACGCATTATTTCGTCATCAATATTTATAATAGTGACGATTAATAATCATTTGTCACTTTTCACAAAAAAAAATTGATAAATTTTGTAAAGAATTTTTGCGACAAATGAGTTTAGTCATTATTTATTATACAAACGTGACAAATTTAAATTTATCATATATATTGTGAGTAGCAATGATTTAGTGATAAAATGTAATTCATCACTATTGTGCACATTAATGATAAACTAAAAAAATATCACAATAAATTATAAAAATTCAACAAAATCCAAGACCTTTAATATAAAATTTATCAAAAAATATAAAGTTAAGATTTGAACCTACAATCTGCTACGTTATATATATACTAGAGCGTTCGAAATTAATAAAAAAGACACATGTTGAGGAAAGCCTAATCAAAATAAATATTTAGAATTGGATTATCTTAGAGATTAAAGATTTGCAGGTCCGATAACTTATCTTCATTTTGAATTTGGTCCACATGAATTACACATTTTAATATTGATCTTGTAAGTTTCAAAATATTTTAATTTTGGTCCTTTTACAAACTTGCGTCACATTTTAACAGAATGTAACCATGTTACTTAAGATATACTGTTGATAACTTTAATTTTATTTAAGTTTAAATTTCGAGAACTTATTTGTCAACAAATTAGCTAAATAGATTTTAAAGTTCATTCCGACCGGGCATTTCTTTGGTGATGTATGATAAATAAATATATTTTTCTCCGACATCTCAAAATGACCACCCTGAAGTAGTAAGTCACAGTGGTGCCATTATTGAGATTAAATTATTAGCGATACGATGGAAAAAGATATTTGAAGTTAAAGAAGAAGAAAAAAAGTAGATTAAAAAGACACAATTTATTGACTAGATAACCGCAAGTAGAAGGATACACAATCTATGATCGACAACCTTCTACAACATAGAAACAGAAATTTAATAATTGAAACACAAGCAGCTAGCTAGCACCATAGTCTAGCATATTTTTTTCACACATGCATGCTTGTTTAGGCAGTTTCAACTGCAGCAATAGAACCTTTGGTGCAAAAAGCAGAACATGCGTTGGTACATTTTTCAACTGCTCCATTCACAACTTCATTTGCATCTAGTCACCAAAAAAATTGCATAATTAGAATAATCGAATCTCAATCTTGTCTCTGATAAAATAAAATTAAGTAAAAGAAGCTAGCAAAATAAAACAATAATGATGTGGAGCGTTACCAGAATTTTTGAGGGTGGTTACGGCAGCGCACACAGAGGACACACATCCCAACTTGCAGTATTCATTGACTGCAATTTGCATGAAAGTAAGTAATAGTCAAACAAAATATTTAGAACAAATGAGTTTATTTAATTATTTTACCTTGGAGAATATCATGATTCCAATCAGGAGGACAAGTCCCATCAAGGATTTTGCATCCAGAGAGTGAGGAACAAGTATCCCTGGAGCCTCCCCCAAAGCGACAGACATTATAAATATTCCTGGCACTGGTGCTTGGGCAACAACTCTTTGCCTCAACTTCAATTTCTCCCAAAGCAATTAGACTCACCAAAAGAGCACTCATAATAACAATTTTACCTTCCATCTTAATTGTTACAATATATATATATGTTGAAATGCTGATGACACTAGACTTGCACAAACCCAACTTAAATACTAGGTAGGTGGTCCTGCCATTCGCTAGCTGTTATCCTTAATCTAAAGCTCACGTGGTTTGCACGTTTTTTAAATGAAAAATCCTTAATCTAAAGCTCACGTAATTTTTATATTAAAAATGCATATTTTTCGGGTATAAATCAAAACACTAATAGTTATTAGATTGTGCCAAAATATTGGTGCATGCCCTAAAAAAATTACGATAACACGGTATTTATTAGTATTGTAAATGTTGTTTATACAATTTAGTACTGAAATGAATTTAATCAAAATATATGAACCCAAAACAGTCAAAAAATTATAACATAATTGCCACTAAGTATATAAAATTATAATAACTGCATAAATAGTAAAATATTTATATTCTATCAATTAATAAATAATACTTAACCTATTCACTCAAAATCACAAAGAGTAATCTACACAAAGTAGATAAGAAAATAAAAATGTGTGAGCGAACAACAGAAGTGTGATTCTTTCTAAAAAAATCCTAGTCAACTATCCTATGAATCACAAAGAATAGATATTTCTAAAAAAGCTCTCTGAAATTTGTTGGCTGCAAACTTGCTTCGTATGAATTCTTGAATTCCTCAGGTTTTTGTTGTTGTTTCCTCTTAATTTCTCCTCTATTTATAGTGGAAGAGGTGTGTCTTATCCGTTATAAATTTAAAATTTTGATTTCTGGATAAAACTCCCGGCCCTTTCTCTCTATAAATGTCCTTAAACTTCACTTAGGATAGTACTAGTTGTACTATTTATCTTTATCTTAAAGTCTAGTTTTTAGCTTTAATTAATCTTCAATAATCTTTAGACTTTAAAATAGATTCATCCTTAAGCACTCTTAAGTGAGTGCAAATAATGCTTCTGTAATCTGACCTTAAGCCTTTTGATAATCTCTTAATTATTCTGATCTTGTACTTGAATCCTCCAACAATCTTCAATGCATGGTTGTAGTGTCTTCTTTACTCTTGTAGCCTTTATTCCTACAGTCTTTAGTTTCCAAATGTAGGATTAACCTTAGAGTTGTAAGGTCTTGTCTAACTATAAGATGATCAACTCTAAAGTTGTAAACTTCCATTTCAAACTGTAATTTCCTCAAATCTTCAAATTGATCTTGAAATGTTAGATTATGCCAATATACTCTAATAAATTACTATCATCAAAACCTATTCAAAATTAGATTCAAACACTTCTTCTTCCAGTGATGAGGGTGGAAATTGGGGTGACGGTGGGAGTGGGGGTGTATTTGATTCATAAGATGATCAGTAAATATTTCATTTTTTGTTGAATAATTTATTTATTTTCGTGATGAATATTTTTTATCTTCTAATTATTTATAAATTTATTTTTTGTATTTTATTTTTTATTTTCTACCTCACATTTATTATTTATTTTCTATTGTGCATACAAATAAATGAAATTATAAATTTTTAGTAGTGTAGAACATTAAATTTATAAAATAAAAAAAGTTATTGAAATATTTATATGTATATATATATATATTAGAAATAAAAAAGAAATAATTTGATGAATTTAAAAGAAAATGTGACTCAATTTTTACCTATATACAATTAACATATAAAATAAAGAACAAATAAAAAAAAATTAGTAATGTAAAATTTAAATTTATAAAATAAAAAAATTATTGAAATATATATATATATATGTGTACAAATTAGAAACAAAAATGAAATAATTTGATGAATTTAAAGAAAAAAGTGACTCAAATTTGGACTTATATACAATTTAATGCATAAAATTAATGAACAAAACAATCAAGTGGAACATGTCTCCTCCGGGTGACCGGGAGGTCGGCAAATCAATTTTCTGAGCGCGCATAATTCTCAAATTTAGTTCAGGTCTATATCCTTGACCAAGTGGTTCGAGCCCTACTCAGGATCTGTGGGTGAAGGTTTAAATGCAGTTGGCCCTATTTTTTAACGTAAAAGATCTTGGTGGTGCGATCGTCAAATTTATTATAATATTTATATATTTATTTAATTATTAATTTAATAACCGACTGAAATGGTCGCTAAAATAAAAATAGTGATCCTCTTAGGTGGTCGCTACATGATTTCCAATTGGATCAAAACTCGAATCAATCAGCAACCGTAAATGTTGTTAGTGTATCACAATCCCATGCACGCTCAAATACGGAGGCTTAGATAGGGATGCTAGCTTGTACTCATTAGTTGTTAGCTAGTCTCAAGAAGGATGTAGAATCCTATTTATTTCATCAACCAATCACGTTAAAGTATTGGTAACAAACTTCTCTATATATAGTTGTAATTCATTAATGTTATGGGAAAATATCTCAGGAAAATCAAATTTCTGTTTGATGGTCCCTGAATTCCCAACTGAAATTGACACAACATGTGAAAACAAATTAATTATATAGCGGTGCATCCAATTGTAATCCACATGTAATAATTAATTAATATATAAAACATTATAAATTTGTAGTAGTGTAGAAAATTAAATTTATAAAATAAAAAGTTATTGAAATGTATATATATACATAAATAAATTACAAATAAAAAAAATTAATGCGATGAATTTTAAAGAAAATTTGACTCAATTTTGACTTATATACAATTAATACGTAAAAAAAAATAACAAATTTAAAAAATTTAGTAATGTAAAAATTTAAATTTATTAAATTAAAATTATTGAAATATATATATAAACAAATTAGAAACAAAAAGGATTTAATTTGATGAATTTTTTTTAAAAAATGTGACTCTAATTTGGACTTAAATACAATTAAATGCATAAAATTAAGGAACAAAATAATCAAGTGTTCAAGTGGAACACGTCTCCTCCGGTGATCGGGAGGTCGGCAATTCAATTTTCTGAGCAAGCTTAATGCTCAAATTTAATTCAGTCATATATACTATATAAGCCACTATACATCAACTAGGCCCCTGGCCAAGTGGTTCGAGCCTCGCTCAGGATACGTGTGGATGTGGGTTTGAACACTATTGGCCCTATTTTTTAACGTAAAAGATATTGGCGTCATTAAATATTATTTTACGACCGCGACTGACGATCGTTAAGTTTATTATAATGTTTATATATTTATTTAATTATTAATTTAGCGACTGACTGAAATGATTGCTAAAATAAAAATAGAGACCCTCTTTGGTGGTCCCTAAATGGTTGGTGCGTTTACCGCCAATTTAAAATAATGAAATATAATTGGTCAGGATTTAAATTTGGTGGTTTATGTGTTAAAATTTAATAGTTTTTATATATTAAGGAAAAAGTGTACACCAATTTAATAATGTAAGTGCAAAATTGATGATAGTTTGATGAGTCTAGTTCAAATAAAGCATTACTAAAATGAGATTATATATAAAAAAATGCCATCAATCTCAAATTAGTATTAAGCCGATTAATTTTCACATATATATATATATATATATGATATTAAATGTATGTATACTGCAGTTTTGTAAATAAAAATATCCAAAATTAGAAGTTTGAATCAGCCATTGTTAATTTGCTGTGAGAGATCTCTTGAAAATCTAAATTTCTGTTTGATGGTCTCTAAATTCTCAAGTGAAATTGACACAACATGTGACAAGCAAATTAATTAGCCAAGCATCTAATTGTAATCCACATATAATAATTAAATAATATATATAACATGTGTACATGGAAATTTGATGGTTAGGAGAAAAGTCGTTTTCAATGGTTAAATAATATTGCAATTATAGTTGTTATGGGGGCAAAGAAAGTAAAAATAAAGAACACATGAGCAAGATACTGTTGTTAATTGAATTTAATATTATCAGCTGAGGGTCAGCTGGGGTCATCTGGTAAGTCAACTGGGGTCATCTGATGGAAGTCAGCTGAGGGAGTCATGAGCTGGGTCAGCTGAGGAAGTCTTCTGATAGATCAGGATGATTGGTCAGGATAATTGTCAGGACGATGGTGCTGCTGATGAAGTCAGCTGATGGGTCAGGCGAGAACCATCTGAGCTCTCAGCTGAGGACCTATTATCAAATCAGCAGATGCGAATCAAATTCCAATTGGGCAATTGGCACGAAGTTTTCATTTTCGGTTATAACTGTAGCAGTTTCTTATTAGTTGGTTGGGTGGTTTTACAAGTCACAGTCCTTCCTAACCAACCTTCCTCACAACCTGAGGGGTTTGGTATTTTGATTCCAACTAAGGATAGCTCTAGCAATACAAAACAATGCTAAAAGATTAGAGCTATCAATCTAAGAAAGATACAGAGTGAATCCTACTACAACACTAGGGAAATTTAATTCCAGAGTGTTGTTCAAAGTATGCTTTGAGTGCTTGGATTCTTGAGATGCTTTCACTTGGAAATTTCCCGTTAGCCTTGAATGGGTGCAAGATTCTCCGTATTTAAAGGCAGATTTGAAATAGATCCGTTGGAGGAGATCCACCCAAATCTTCCTATTTTAGGGTATTTGCAGGCTAGATGTACTAATTGACCTTTTTCAATGCTTAATCTGGAAAATTCTGTCCCGCCGCCTGCAACTCTAAGACGGATTGAATGCCACATTAATTGCTGCGTAGACTCCGTACATGCGTTTCGCCCGTCAATTAGCTCTCCGTACAAATGGATAGTTATTCGACTGACACTTGTCCTTCCTCGTACATTTAATCTCCGAGTTTCTTATCATTTGCTCAGGATAAATGCTTGTCTTTAATGGAGTCCACTTACATTCTCTTTATCTCAGGTGTTAACATAAATGTCAACTTGTCCCAAAGCATAAGTAACTTTTTTGCTTCAGACTTACATGTATCAATAAATGATACAATGCCCAAGTCAGATCTTAGAAGCATTAAGCTCAGCCTGATAGGTTACCTTGCCCTTCACTAACTGAGTTTTGTCCTTAGCATGCTTAGTGTACTCAGTTGACCCATCAGTCAGTGGAATCTTCCGGATTGTCTTTAGGATGGATCTTCACGTCTTCGGACTTCAGCTTCAGTTCAAGCAATCTTCAGACTGACTCTGACTTTTTCAGGGTGAGTTGCATATCTGACATCAGGAAATTGGGTCGACTCCAATATTCTTCAGTCTTCAACACGTTCCCAATGAACTGAATGTCTATCCTGACTAAACCTGATCTAGACAATCATGACCACTGTACTTATGCAAATCATCAGGGGTTTTGGGATCTAATCAAAATACTCAGATTGACCCAACAAATTCCCCCTTTTTGATGATGCCAAAACCCTTAAGAAAATTCCTAATCATCTATACAATCAACTGACAAAGTCAGTGAAATAGGTTAGTACCTCCTGACAAACTAGGCACTTAGTCTATAAGATGGAAACAAGGAAAGGGTTAGTACAGTTCTTGATGAGGATGCAGAAAAGTAAATTCATGAGCCAATAAGAAGTTGTACTCAGGAAAACAAATAACTTCACTAGATATTCAGAGAAAAGTACAATGATCCTGAAGCTATTACAAAGATTTTCCTGACAACTAACTCCTGAAGTTCTACTCTTCATCTGCATTCCATTTGGTATGAGGAATCTCGTACATGTCCAACACCCGGAACAAGATTTGATTCATCTTACTCCGGTCACTCAGGGCACCTACAACTCTTCCAATCGTCACTGCCTCCTCCTGAATGGCTGGCCTATCCAGCTGCTTTGACTTTCCGCGGAGAGGTGGCGGATACTTGATGAAATACGGAGGAGCGATCTCTCGACGCCTGTAATATCAGCATGCCTGACCACTTCAAACAATAAGTCAGAATGCTCCTCCATCATCCAGTGGTGCAGGATTGCTTCCTTGTCATCCTGAAGATCATCCCAAATCCCCACCACGTAGAACAAGTACGACCACCGATTCCTGATCGAAATCCAACTCTCAAGCATCTCCACAGGAAAGAAATCCTCAACCAACTTCGCCTAAAGAGGGCCTTGAGCCGGAGCAACTACCATTTTTCTTGGAGCCTTTATCCGAGATCCTGAAGCAACTTTCTGTTGCTTCTCAATCTGCGAAGTCAGATATTCCACATTATCTTTCAGCCTTTGGATCTGATTGAGCAGCGAAATCTCCCTCATCTTCCCCTACTGAATGTGCTAGGATGCTAAAGTCATTGGCCATGTCGTGCTACTTTCCCTGAACCTGTCCGACCTGACCACACATCACCTTCAGGTCTAGACTCAATCCCTTGATTGCCTCATGGTGCTCCTTCTTCAGTCGAGACTCTAGAGCTCCTAAAGTTGACTTCACCTCCGTAGAAGCCGCAGTATTAGCTTCTGTTTTCAGTTGATCCACTTTCGAGTCCAGAGCACCCTGAGACTGCTTCATCTCCTCTGACATCTCACTCCTAATTTCAGCCTTCACATCCTCCTTAAGCTGAGCCAGCCTTTCATTTATCAGTTGGTTCATCCTGTCCTCCATATTCTGATCAATCAGCTTGGTCATCTTCGAATCTTGCTCAGCTATGGCATCAGAGGTCAACTTTTTGCAAGCATCAAGAGCCGTTGCAGCTCCTCCGGTGATAATGGCGACCTCTACTCCATGATGGGTTCCAAGGAGTGAGAGTCTATCTGCAATCTCCTGATCCATCCGAGCCTGATCCTGATCCAGCTTCTTCAGGCGATTGTTGACCACTTCAGCAAGGAGACCCATCCGATGAGTCTTTGCTTCAACCAAGATCACCCGCCTGTGCATATTGTTCAGAGCCCTTGAAGAGTATGCAACCCACAAGGTCTGCCTTTGGATCCTTCCTGATGGAACTCTGACTAGATCATATGGACCCTCTCCTGAAGACTTAGCAGTCCCGGGTTCGAGGAGTGAGTCATCGGCCGGTGCACTGACCCCTTCAGTCACACCTTGCTGATCAGAGTCAGCAATCACAACAACCTCCTTTTCCTTCACCTCATTCTCCTTCTTAGTCTCCACAACCTGAACCTTACCATGATCAGCCTCTGGAACTATAGCCAGTTCCATTCCTTCACCTTCATTCAGTGGCAGCAACCTCCGGATAGATATTCCTGACTGTTTGTGCAAAGTTAAGAATCTTTACAAGTTGATTCAAGGAATTTACTTCGAAGGCATCAAAGAGTGCTGTCTGATCAGAGCATACGTGCGGAGTTGCACCAATTCTTTCCTCTGAGCGTCTGAAAGATCAGGGAATCGCCTGTCCACCATATCGGTGGCCTGATTCCGGGCCAAAATTTCAAAATTAGTCAGGCTATTCTCGTCAGGAGCTGGAAACCTCCACGGAGCCTCAGCATGCTCCTCTTCTTTCCCTTCCACCATCTCATCATTCTTCATCTCTTCACCCTTCTCACCTTCACCACCTTTTTCCTCCTCTTTTGCAACTTCGGCAGTGGGTTCCCCTGAATGGGTTCACCCTGACCTTCTTCAGAACGAACCTCCTCGTCTTGATAATCCGTAACCACCGAGTGTATGACATCATTAGCTCTATCTTGTTCATACACGAATGCTGGTTCTGAAGGTACGATTTTCAGAACTGCAGTTGTAGGGGCCACCTCTTGAATAGTCTGATCAAGATGCCTTTCCAGAGTCACCTGCTGAACTGCTTTCTCTCTCTTCACTTCCGGCTTCTCGGCCTCAGCTGGCTTTCTATACTTGATAATCAGAGTCTGCTTCGTCTTGGTCTCAGAGGACTTAGCAGTTTTTTCCTCAGCTGGTTTGGGGGCCTTTACCTCAGCAGGCTTGCTCACTGGAGCCTTCACCTGAACTTGCTTGCTCACCTGAGCCTTGACTTCAGAAGTCATGCTCGCCTGAGCTTTCTTAGAGGTTTTCTTCTTACGAAGCTCCTCTGACAGGGAGACAAAAAAGGTCCACTCTTGCTGGAATAATGATTGAATGAGATTGATTAATGTCTCCCACTGACAACTTCTCCACCATCAGTGAGATCTTGGTGCCAAAATGCACCGTCCTCGTGAAGGTGGCCTGACCTTCCGGAGAATATTCAATCTTCTTAGACTCTGCCACCAGAAGTTGAAGAAAGTACTCATCCCAATTGAATGACTGAACTGGGCTATCCTTCACAACCATCATGATGTTCAGCTTTGGTCTGGAGATTTGTTCCAAGCCACCAACAATCCCCATCACGCTCTGACTTGTCAGGTCAAAGAAATGGCGGACGGACGACCTGAGCACTGACTTGTTCAATCTCGCCTTGACTGAAACCACTCCATCACACAGAGAAATGATGAAGTCTTGTTCGAGGCGCACTCCATACTCCTGGGGCATCTTCCCTAAGTCTGGAAGATTCAACGTCGATTTAATCAACTTCTGGATATCCACTGTGGTCCATTTCCTCTGAACTACGGTTTCCCCCTTCACATCCACATTGAAGAAGATCGGAATACACGTCTCCCACTCTCCATCATTGTTCTCCTTCATCTTCAAGTAGAAGGCAGCAACAAGTCTGGAAAATAGTCTATTTGGCTTCAATGTAACCCAGTTGAGATGTCCAGCATTCTCAAATATCTCATGAGGATGAGTGATGTCTGGATGATTAGAAGAGAATTTCGCCACTGGTTCGAAACTCACCTGGTCCTTCAAGTAAAAGAGGTTATCAAAGAAGGAGTTTGCTGATGGAGACGTCGTTGATGAATGCTTGAAAGAAGGTAAGTTGCAGAGAGAGAAATAGCAAGAAAATATTTGGGGTGTGTAAAGGACGCAATGACAATATATTCTTCTATTTATACTAAAAATTCAGTTTAATCGGACGGCTCAGATGAAATGACCTTAGAAATTCAACGGTTTAGATTAATGCGGAAAAAAAATGCATGTACGTGGATTGAGCCGTTCCAGTTTTCAAAGTCATGATTCAAAAACTTTATCAGAAACCGTTCCCGCCCACTTTGCATTAAATGCGTGTCAGAGCATGTCCGTTTTTAATTCAAATAATTTGCATTAAATAATAACTAAATATTAAAAGAACGGTTGGGATAGATAGACAAAAATCTTTGATTTGACAATACGACAGACAAGATCAAAAGATGATGCAAGCAAGATATGCTGACTAAATAAATCAGGAAAACATACCAGTCAGTCAGATATAGTCATCAGACTGACACAACTTACGACCTATCAGGGTGATAAGCCCTGAGTTCTGTGTCCTGGACCTTAATCACCCTAAACTGAGCATCTTATCTCAATGTCTGTTCTCCCTGACAGTCATCCATCCTCTCTTTTAACAACCTTCCTCCTGATCCTGAGTTAGTCATTCCCCCTGACATTGTTCATTCCTGAACTAAGATTCATACTGAATTTTCTAAGCCTGGGTCAAGGAGTCCTAACTCTACTGACAATTCAACAAACCTAGTTTCAGGCAAAGCCTTAGTCAGGATGTCAGCTCTCTGCTTGTCAGTAGCGATCCTCTCCATCCTTATATCCTTCTTCTCAACATGTTCTCTTATAAAGTGATGCCTAATATCTACATGCTTACAACTTGTGTGTAAGACTGGGTTTTGGGATATGGCTATGGCACTGTTATTGTCACAATAAATTGGGACTTCAATGACCTCTACTTGGTAGTCTCTCAGTTGTTGCTTCAACCAAAGGATTTGGGAGCAACAACTGCCTGCCGCCATATATCAGCCTCAGTTGTAGACGTTGCAACACTTGTTTGTTTCTAAGAAAACCAAGATATCGGTTTGCTCCCTAGAAACTGACATGTGCCTGTAGTTGATTTCCTATCAATCCTACAACCTCCATAATCAGCATCAGAGTAACCTGTCAGTTCTAGGTTGTCATCAGAGGGATACCAAAGTCCTAAGTTGACTGTACCTTTTAGGTATTCCAGAATCTTTTTGGCACTCTCTAGATGACTCTTCTTCAGATCAGACTGATACCTTGCACAAACTCCAACTGCATAGGTGATGTCAGGACGACTTGCAGTCAGGTACAACAACAAACCAATCAGTGCCCTATATTCAGTCTGATCTACTGAGGTCCCCTTCTTGTCAGGATCCAGCTTCTCATTTGTGTTCATGGGAATACGTGAGACTTTGCTGGACTGAACTCCAAACTTCTGAATCAAATCCCTCGTATACTTGGACTGATTGATGAAGATTCCGGAGTCAGTTTGCCTGACCTGAAGACCTAAGAAGAAGTTCATCTCTCCCATCATTGACATCTTAAACTTCCCCATCATCAGCTTTGAGAATTTCTCACAAAGCCTTAGGTTCGGTGATCCAAAAATTATGTCATCCACATAAATTTGGACTAAGAGAATGTCCTCCCCTTCGGATATCCTGAATAGGGTCCTGTCCACTGTTCCTTTCACAAACCTGTGGTCAATCAGGAACTGGGAGAGAGTATCATACCAAGCTCTAGGAGCTTGTTTCAGGCCGTAAAGTGCTTTCTTCAGGTGATACACCTTGTCACCAACTTCGAACCCAGGAGGTTGTTCCACAAAAACCTCCTCGTTCAGAATTCCATTCAGGAAAGCGCTCTTCACGTCCATCTGATACACCTTGATCTTCTTAAATGTTGCATAAGCCAAGAACAGCCTTATTGCTTCTAACCTTGCGATCGGAGCGAAGGTCTCATCATAGTCGATCCCTTCGGCCTGAGAGTAACCCTTTGCCACTAGTCTGGCCTTGTTCCTGACAACACCATTCTTCTCATCACTCTTATTCTGGAAGACCCACTTGGTGCCAATAACATGTTGACGCCTAGGTCTATCAACTAACTCCCAAACCTGATTCCGCTCAAACTGATTGAGCTCATCCTGCATGGCTATGATCCAATTGGGGTCAGCAAGAGCTTCTTCTATGTTCTTAGGTTCTTGATCAGACAGGAAACAACAAAACATAGCGCTCTCGCCATGGAACAACCTTGTTCTGACCCCCTCATTGATATCACCAATGATATCTGCCAATGAGTGATCAGAAAGTCAATGCCTCCTGCTGATTGGAGCACTGGGAGCAGCTGCTGATGTTCCCTCACCTGATCCTGAAATGTTAGTCTTAATAACAGGCAAAGAAGTGGAACGAGCAAGAACAGTGGACACTGAGTCATTCCTTGAGGGTTGTCCAATGTCAGGGACATTGTTTCCCCCTACAGAGTTGGACTCAGTAACTGTCTCAGGTGCAGAAGCATCATCACCGACAGTTCTTACCTCAGGTTGAGTCTGTGCCTCTATCTGAGACTCAACATTCTCCGAGGCTGTGGCTTGCTGAGGGTTGGCCTGAGGTCCATCCTGATCGTCATCATCATCTCATCCCATGGGAGCATGCACAAGCTAGATCTTGAATTCAGGATTTTACTTCAGACTCAGTCTTGTCACCCTCTTGGTAACCCCCTCAGTGTTAGGACTTAGAACCTGTTTTCTACGCACTGATGCAGTCTCATCAAACACAACATGAGATGTTTCCTCCACACAAAGGGTCCGACAGTTGTACACCCTGAAGGCTTTGCTGACTGAGGAGTATCCTAAGAACACTCCCTCATCAGACTTGCTATCAAAGGCTTTCAACTGGTCTTTCCCATTGTTCAGGATGAAACACTTACACCCAAAAATATGGAAATAGGAGATGCGAGGCTTCCTCTTGTTCCACGTTTCATAGGGTGTCTGAGCATGTTGTTTGTTCAGCATAGATCAGTTCTGAGTGTAGCAAGCAGTGTTGATTGCTTCAGCCCAGTACTTCTTGGGCAGTCCTGACTCAGCCAACATGGTCCGGGTAGCTTCCTTCAGGGTCCGGTTCCTTCTCTCAGCTACTCTGTTCTGCTGCGGAGTCCTAGCTGCAGAAGTCTCATGAGCAATACCAAGGTCAGTACAAAAATTAGTTATATAAGAGTTAAAAACTCTATTCCCTGATCTGATCTGATCCTGACGATGCTCTGACCCTGTTCAGTACTCAATTTCTTGACTAACTCTGGAAGCTTGACCTGAGTCTCCTTCTTGTTCAGCAAGAAAATCACCCATGTGTTCCTGGAATAATCATCAACAACAACAAGGGTATATTTCCTATCATTCATGCTGACAAGAGTAATCGGACCCAAGAGATCCATGTGCAGGAGCTGAAGCACTCTGTCAGTTGAGAAGGTATCTTTCTCTTAGAATGAAACTTTGGTTTGCTTGCCTTCTTGACATGCTCCGTATACATGTGGTCTTTGCTAAAAACTTCATTAGGTAGACCCTCTACAAGAGAAAGTCGAGAGATTTTATTAATAATCTTGAAGTTTAAGTGACTCAGGCGCTTATGCCAGAGCCAAATGAGTTCATAGGAACTCTTAGCGACCAAACAAGTTTCACAAGATATATATTCGAGGTAAATTCTACACTAAATCCATGGTCACAAAACTGACTGATAGATAGCAGGTTATGCCTAAGACCCTCAACATAGGATACATTAAGTACTTTAACAGGACCAACAACAAGAGTACTAAACCCTCTAGTGAAACCCTTAGAGTTGTCACCAAAGGTAACCTGTGGGCCATCCTGAGCTAAGTAGTCTAGAACGAGATCACAAAATTTGGTCAAGTGCCTGGAACAGCCTGAATCCAAGTACCAGTCCTTCTTCAGATCCTCCTTCTTCTTTTTGTAGCCCGCAGCGACCTGAAAAGAATCAGGCCTCAGGTACCCATCTAGTATTGGGCCCTACAGTGTCAACCATACCCTTCGGGATCTAGATTTATTTAACAATTCTGATGCCATCAGAAGTGTAAACCTGTGTCCCTGAAACATCAACATACGCTGTCCTCTTCTTCCTAGGTGCCTTGGAAGTTGAGGGTATATGGGTGTCAGCCTGAGGTCTGGATTTCTTCTTGGGGGCTGGCCTCCTGTTCCTCCTTGGCCTGGGTGCAGCGGGCTGAGGTGTGTCCTGAGAAGGAGCTGCTCGAGCCTGACCTCTAGGCACACGAGGTCTGGCCTGAGTGTTATCGGAGTCATGTCTCTATTGCCCTTCAGGGGCCACCTGGTGAATCCCTCTCCGAGGAGGATTGGGACGTCCCCGATGGGCCCTGTGCCCTGCCTGAGGTTTCTGGACCTCAGTATCCCTTGGCCTTGCCTGAGGTCTCCTCTGGCCTGAATTCCTTCCACCCTGAGTATTCTTAGGCTGAGCCTGAGAAATACTTGGGGCAGAATTCCTTGCAGCCTGAGGGTTCCTAGGCTGAGCCTTAGGGTTCCCTTGGTCTGTCTTCCACGGCTCCGGGTGAGGAACCTTGGCCTTTCCCTTTGGTTTTGGCCTGAGGCCCTCAGCCTGTTGCCTGACAGGTTTAGCGGGCATTTTCTCCTTCCCTTTGCCTTTATCCTGGTGAGCAACACTTGCGCCCTTGTCACCAGTTTGGGCAGGGTCAAACACCTTCTTCTGAGAGTTGCTCCCTGAAGCAGCACTCTTTTTCTTGCCCTTAGGGATCTTAGAGCTATCATAGCCCAACCATACTTTAGCACCATCTGTATGCTGAGAGATCAATGTTAACTCATCAACCACTTGGGTAGATTTGTGTAACTTCTCTATCTTTTCCTCAAGGTGCGCATTGTGCTTTTTCAGGGCCTAAATTTCAGTGGTGTACTGAAGCACCTGCTGTTGATCAGCAGCCTCTCTTGAGGTTTGTTCAAGGCGTCGAACAGTTTCCTCAACACTAAGGTGAGCTTGCCACTCATCCTCGAACATCCCCCTGAGAGCTATCCGCTCAATCTTCTGCTGTTCCTAAACTAGGAACTGATCAGTGTCACGAGTCTCGATCAGCGAGGATATGACAGCATTGAGTCTTTCAACCACCGGGGGAGTTTCATCATGCCTATTCCGGGCATGAAGCAACTCTTCCTGAAGGTTTACTAACCTCAATGCTTACTCAGTATCTCTCATTTTAAGAGACTCAGCGAGACAATCATTTTCACCGCTCAGTTGTGCATTCACATCCACTGTGTGAGTATGAGTCTCCTGCAGCCTTGAGAAATCAGCCATCAATTGCTCTAAAGCGAGCTGAAGGTCGAGATCTCTTGCTGAATCTGAGATAAGCTCAGGTGCGTGGTCAGGAGAAGAGGCAGAAGAACATACCTCATCATCTGCCATCAGGCAGAGGTCGTCATACTCCTCATCGGAGAAGAGTTCAGGGGATCGGCATCCTGGGCCATTGGAATCTGAGGAATCCTCAGCAATCATAGCTCTCCAATCTGATGCCTGAGATCTCTCTTGGCTTTAGCGCTGAGCTTCGGGCAGTCATACTGATAGTGTCCAATCTTCTTACAATGATAACATTGGTCTGCATCACTAACAGCAGATTTGTCAGTATGACGCTTACCATCTGAGTCCCTCCTGCTCCCTGATGATCATTCAGGCTTGGAGCTGTATCTTCTGGGCTCAGCATAATCTCTCCTCCTAGAGCTCTTCTCATCTCTCCTGCGCTCAGGCTCTTCTCGCTCTATCTTAGAGTCAGAACCCCTCCTTTCTTCCCTTCGAGGGCTCAACCTCCTGGGGCTAGAGTACCTGCAATCCCGAGAGTCAATGTAAAACTTCTTATACGTGCCTAAACGAGAGTTCAGCTTCTCGAATCTCCGGGCCATCAGGTTGTACTCTAAGGCAAGCTTGTCCATGTTCATCTCCTTCAGGGACTTCGAACCTGATCCAACCTCAGGCTCAGAAGTAGCTTTCAGAGCCACGCTCTTTTCCTTTTCAGCCGTCTTCGTCTCAGTAGTGTCCTCACTCTCCTCATTCTTCTTCTTCCTCTTATCGAGGTTGAATTCCAGAGCCTTTAACTCTGAGAAGAGATAAGAGTGTGAAACATTCGTAAGGTCCTGAGTATTCTTTAGAAGAATAACACTGTATCCCATCTTTCAGGGAGACAGTTCAAGATTTTTGAAGACACCTCCCTCTTGGGAAACTCCTTCCCAAGGGTTTCTAGCTCATTCATTATCTAAATGAAATGAGCTTCCATCTGATCGATGGATTCTCCATCTAGCATCCTGAATGCCTCGAACTTCCTGATAGCCAAATCACGCTTGTTCTCTTTAATCTTTTCAGAACCCTCCCTCATCTCCTCCAGGGCCTCCCAGATCTCCTTAGCTGTCTTTAGGTGCATCAGCCTGACCGAATTCTCGTAAGAAATGGTGTGGAGTATAATGTTCTTGGCAACATTCTCTAGTCCGATTTGCTTAATCTGATCAGTAGTAAGCGCAGACCTCTACACAGGCTCATCTCCTTCAGCTGGAACTGGGACACCTCCAAGCACTGGCCAGGTTCTTGCTCTGTTCGTCATGAAGGTGATAGGATCTTCCATAATAACCCTAAACATCTGGTCATGAAGGCGCTTAGAACCGGATGCCATGATATGCACGTTTTCTAAAGCAGATCAGTTCAGTTGACCACCAACAGTTTCTTCTCAGAAACCGTTTGTAAACAAAGTCAATGGTCTTTTGAACCACTGCTCTGATACCACTTGTTGGTCCCGAAACGAATAAATCAGTGTTTAGGGGGAATACACTGATGTCAGATTTTCCGAAGATCCTCAGAAAATTCTCTAACACACTCAGTCAGGAAGATCCTGATGTTTCTCACTAAACTGACAGTCCGTAGGGGCAGCAGGGACAAATCAGTAAGGAATCAGATAGGCTGAGTATGAGTGTTGTGCTCAGAAGCTCAGTAGAGATAACAAACCTACTAACCACTCGGAAGCAAGTCAGTTGGACTACTATCTCAGTAAGTTAGAGTACGTGCAGAATGTGAGACCTTAGTTTCTACTCATTTTAATTCCTGAAAACGTTTTCTCTAACTTTGCTTAGAAAAGGCTGGTTAAGGCTGGTGCACAGTTTTAAGGGTCAGTATGATTGATTCCTCCTGACGTTTTCAAAGCAATGCAAGTATGCTCAGTTTATGATGATGACAATTATGATCCTGAATAAGAATGTAAATCAGCACACAAGGGGCTTTTTAACGTGGTTCGGAGATAACCCACTCATACGTCCATGACCTGATTTAACAGGATGTGATCCTCTTCCACTGAGGATCAGAACTTGATTTTTACGTGCCAAGGGAGACGAGTAGCTTCCTTCCTCTCTAAGGAAATTAGTGCCTGGGTAGTTTTACAAGTCCTAGTCCTACCTAACCAACCTTCCTCATAACCTGAGGGGTTTGGTATTCTGATTCCAACTAAGGATAGCTCTAGCAATACAAAATAATGCTAAAAGATTAGAGCTATCAATCTAAGCAAGACACAGAGTGAATCCTACTACAACACTAGGGATATTTAATTGCAGAGTGTTGTTCAAAGTATGCTTTGAGTGCTTGGATTCTTGAGATGCTTTTGCTTGGAAATTTCCCGTTAGCCTTGAATGGGTGCAAGACTCTCTGTATTTATAGGCAGATTTGAAATAGATCTTTTGGAGGAGATCCACTCAAATCTTCCTATTTTGGGGTAGTTGCAGGCTAGATGTACTAGTTGACCTTTTTCCAATGCTTAATATGGAAAATTTTGTCCTGCCGCCTGCAATTCTGTGACGCGTTGAATGCCGCATTAATTGCTGCACAGACTCTGTACATGCATGTCGCCCGTCGATTGAATCTCCTTACAAACGGCTAGTTATTCGACTGAAGCTTGTCCTTCCTCATACATTTAATCTCCGAGTTTCTTGTCATTTTCTTAGGATAAATGCTTGTCTTTAATGGAGTCCACTGACATTCTCTTTGTCTCAGGTGTTAACATAAATATTAACTTATCCCAAAGCATAGGTAACCTTTAAGCTTCGGACTTACATGTATCAGTAAATGATACAATGCCCAAGTCAGGTCTTATGAGCATTAAGCTCAGCCTGATAGGTTACCTTGTCCTTCACTAACTGAGTTCTCTCCTGAGTATGCTTAGTGTATTCAGTAGACCCATCAGTCAGTGGAATCTTCCGGATTATCTTCAGGATGGATCTTCAGGTCTTGGACTTCAGCTTCAGTTCAAGCTATCTTCAGACTAACTCTGACTTCTTCAGGGTGAGTTGCATATCTGACTTCAGGCAATTGAGTCGACTCTAATATTCTTCAGTCTTCAACACGTTCCCCCTGAACTGAATCCCTATCCTAACTAATCCTGATCTAGACAATCCTGACCACTGTACTTAGGCAAATCATCTGGGGTTTTGGGATCTAATTAAAATACTCAGATTGTCCCAACAAACAGTGTTTCACAACTAGTGAGAATACCTCATTGAAATCTATCCCCTCTCTCTGAGTGAAACCCCTAGCCACAAGTCTTGCCTTTTATTTCAGTTTCTCTTTTCCTTCTGACCCCATCTCAGATTTCTTCTAGAAGATCCACTTGGAACCGACTACCTTTTGTCCCTGAACTTTGTTCACTAGTGTCCAGGTGTTGTTCTTCTCTAATGACTTTGTTCACTAGTGTTCAGGTGTTGTTCACTAGTCATTGCCAATATCCATCTCTCCTTATCTTTATCTGACATAGCTTCAGCATAACTCTGTGGTTCCTGATGCTCCACTTCTTCGGCAGCTATCAGGGCATAGAATACCATGTCAGCCTGACCAAATCTAGTCGGACGGTGAGTGCTTCTCCTATGTCTGTCTCTTGCTGGACTATAATTCCTGAGATCTTGGCCTTTAGTATCTGAAATTGAATGGTCAGAACGTTCATCAGTATCACTTTCCTCAGACTCCTCCTGAGTCCATCCTGAGTTTTCACCTAACTCAGTGCCTGCTTGTCCTGAGTTCTTGTCAGGATTCTCCACCTCAACCTGCAATCCATCATCTGAAAGAATACCATCCGAGTCCTGAGTGCTTATGGTCTGATTGTATCCCATGACTTTCTCATTGAATGTCACGTCTCTACTGACAATACATCTTTTGTGACCAGGTTCCAGACACCATAACTTGTATCCTTTTACTCCCTTAGAATAACCAATAAAGATACATCTCAGTGCTCTAGGTTCCAGCTTGTCCTGCCTGATATGGGCAAAAGCTGATCATCCAAAGACCTTCAGGTTGTTGCAATCCGAGATCCTTCCATACCACACCTCATTAGGTGTCCTGAACTCAATAGCTGAGAATGGTGACTTGTTAATAAGATAACAAGTTGTACTGACTGCCTCCCCCCAAAACACATTGGGTAACTTTGCATCTGACAACATACTCCTGATCTTTTCTAGGATTGTCCTATTCATCCTCTCAGCAAGGCCATTCTGCTGAGGATTTGCAGGAACTGTCCTATGTCTAGTGATTCCCCTTTCTTTGCAGAAATTGTTAAACTCCTCTGATACATACTCTAATCCGTTATCAGTCCTGAGATGTTTAATGGATCTTCCTCTTTTATTTTCTTGTTCACTGACCCAATCTCTGAACTTTGCTAAGGCCTCACTCTTCTGCTTCGGTATGAACACCCATACTTTCCTGCTGAAGTCATCAATGACTGCCATGAAGTATCTTCCACCTCCATGAGTCTCCACATTAGCTGGTCCCCAGATATCAGAGTGAACATAATCCAGAGGTGCATCAGTAGTTTTCTTACCCTTTGGAAATGGAATTTTCTTGGATTTTCCCAGGACACAATGATCACAGAAATCCATCTTCAGTACCTTTCCATCTCCAAATACCTTCTTCTTAGAAAGTTCTTGGAGCCCCCTTTCTCCATTATGGCCTAATCTCTTATGCCATATCATAGTCTCAGTGCTGTCCATAACATTGTTTGCTGACTCAGAAGAAGTGCTTCCAATCAAGATATACAATCCATTTACTTTCTTGCCTTTCAAGTATACCTTATTGCCTGTTGTGATCAGGATGAACCCATCCTTTATGTTGAATTCATAACCCAGTTGATTAAGTGAACCCAGGGAGATCAGATTTCTCTTCAGTTCTGGCATCAGCCTCACTTTTGAGAGTATTCGATCCACTCCATCATGCAGCTTCAACCTGACAAAACTACTCCCCTTCACTTTACACGTTTGAATATTGCCCAAAAATACTGAGCCTTCATCAAACCTCCTCAACTCCTTGAATAATGATTAATCCGGGCACATATGGAATGAACATCCTTAATCTAGTACCCATTCATCATTCAGTTTCAGGTAAGAAACCGTCAACACCTCAGTACTACCATACCCTTCTTCAGGAGCAACTGTTATATCAGCTTTATGTTTTTCCCTTGATTCTTATTCCTGTCAGGGCAATTCTTCTTGAGATGACCAGTTTTTTGGCAAGCAAAATATTTTCTCCTCTCAACAAAATCACCAGATTTTGACCCCTTTATGTTCTTCTTCTTCTTGTTCTGAAACTCTTTCTTGCTCTACTTGAATCTGACATTCAGTCCTTAAGCCTGTACTGAGTTTTTCTTATCAGCTTGTAACTGCAGGGACTTTGTTTTGAGCGCAGCCAGAATATCATCAAAGGACAATTTATTCTGCCTTCCGAATAACAAAGTATCCTTAAAATTCTCAAAGGATTTAGGCAAAGAATTCAGGAGCATCAAAGTCTTATCATCATCATCATCATCATCATCAATTTCCACTCCCAAGTTCTCAAGATCATTAGCAGCCTTGTTAAACTCCCCCAGTTGTTCAATCAACTCCTTCTCTTCGTTCATCCTGAACAAAATCAGTTTCTGTTTCATGAACAACTTGTTGGTGACAGACTTAGTCTGATACACCTTCTCCAGTTTACTCCAAACACCAATGACAGTCTTCTCCTTGCACACCTCCCTCAGAGGTTTATCCCTAAACACAGAATAATGGTGTTGTAAGCTTTCTCCAAAATTTCCTATTTCTTGTTTGGATTTTCTGATGAAGTAGAAGGTCATTGATCTTCAGGCTTCAGAGCATTTGATAACCCATGATGAGTCAAGAGAGCCTTCATCTTGATCTTCCACAGACCAAAATCGTTTGCTCCAGTGAATTTCTCAAAATCCAACTTGGTAGATGCCATTGATAGATGATTTTACCCAGTCGATTCTTCCCTTTTCCACAGACAGCACCACTTGTTGAGGATTTAATCGGAATAATTGACCCCAACAAGACTTTGAATCTCCAAGCTATAATCAGAACAATTGTGAAGAACTCCCAAGAACACACTCAACAGAAATAAAATGGAAATCAAAGGAATAAACAAATTATGTGGTTCGATCAAATTGATCTACGTCCACGGATGGGGTTTCCTCACTTCACTAATCAATGGATAATGTTTACATAATACAAGTTTTCCCTCTCAAATATTTAGAATGTCAACTCTCTTTTAATTCACTGGAATGAATACGTATTTATAGATGCCAAGATCCTAACTGCCCTTTAAATTTGTAACCAATCAACGAGCTTGTATGGTTACAACCGCCAGAAGTAACTGTTCCGGCGTCCAATAGGATTGCTCCGCCAGCTGTCCAAAAAATCGAGTTTATCACTGTGGTTGAAGCAGCCTTCACCATATTCAGTTTTTTAGTAACTGTCAGCTCAGGATATGCCTTCAGGATGAGTGACTTATGAATTAAGTGATTTTAGCTTAGGATAATCTTCTCAGAATAGCGCCTTCAGTTCTACTGAGTCTTCAGTACAAGTGCCTTCACTTATCTGAACACTCAGGATGAGAGTCAGGATCAGAACACTCAGACTCAGGATGAAACTTTCGCTCAGGCTCAGGATCAGTTTATGTCAGGCTCAGGATGTCACCTCAGAAATATCCTCCGGATCCAAAACATGAGGATCAGGATTCCTGACTAGATTTCAGTATCCAAACTCAGCATATCTTTACACATAACATTCTTCTTTTTACAAGGGTATATTCGTCATCTTATGGTGGCAACCCTAACTAAGATGAGGGACTTGAGAGGGGACCTATCGAAGGCCGGTGTTCGTAATGCCAAGTGGCATTGGTAGTGGTTTATTGGTACAAGGGTGATTCTTCTCTGCGTTCTTTTCATGGTAGTGTCAAATGCACACAAGATACCATAATCCATATTTCAGGATTATGATTAAGCAAAAGCTATTATACCAGATCTGGAACTTGGTGAGAGATCACTTTCAGTTCCAACTTTTGATTTTCCTTTCCTTCATAGGAACGAGGGTTTATTATTATTATATCTCTGTACATCAATCACAAATTTTTCAACTCATAATTTAATATTTTCGTCAAATGTCCATCTCTGGTTCTGTTCAGAGCTGGTTATGAGAGAAGTTCCGTTCTAACAGAGTTTGAGAATATTTGCTCTTTCGCTATGGTTCAATAGATACCACTTTAATACCAGTAACTATACTTGAAAAGTGGCATTTAATCGGGTCAAAGGCGGTGATTAGCAACAGTCTAGAGGCAGTTGCGAATCTGTAATTAAAACTTAAAGACTGCCTAGGCAGTCACTAATCCATGACTATCTAGTCAGTTGCTAATCTCGTTAGTTTAAGGACCATTTGTTAAGCCGATCGGTTTTTTGATTAGATTAGCAATCGATGTTAGTCGCTAATCTCAAATTATTGTGACCACAAGTACATATTGGTTGTAAATTGACTGCTAATTTATAGAATTAAAGATTGATATATAGGCGGTTGCTAATTTTGATCGCTAATTCGTGATTTTTTATGGTGTCAGGTGATTAAGGTTATGATTGCATTTATTTCATGCTAATTTCTTATGCATGTGTTTCAGATGCATATATAATATTAATTGCTAACATTTGACTACTAATCTAGTTTTTATATAATTGCGATCATTTTGTAGTAAAATGAGGTAGAAATGATGTAATTAGAGAAAAACGAACAAGAAAGAACTCAGGGACGTGAATAGAAGCCTTATAAAGTAAAAAAAAAAATTAAAAGAAAGATGCCGCACAAGTTTATGTATCTTTTCGACTATCATAGGTTAAAACGATCTAAAAATTGGTTTAGATGGATCCAACTCCATCACAAAATTGGAAATTCTGTTTTCTAAAATCTTCGTTTGAGCTCCACCTATGAAGAATGCTTGTTGAAACTCAATAAAAATTCAAGAAATACGCTACTCTTAGTCTTGTATCTCTTTTTCTTTTTCAGGTTTAAATTACTATTTAAATGGTTTTGGCCCGACTCCATGATGAAAAATGATTGGGAAGGCAGTTTTGAAAAATCCATTTTCTGGCTTCAAATGCTTCAGAGTACTTAGTCTTGTATGCATCAGTTGCACCGTGCAATTCAAGTTGAATTTTAAAAAGTTACACAAAATACTATTGTAAAGTTACACATGTTATTAATGAAAAAGTGTATTTTTAATGGTGTCACTTTTCAGTAATAATTTGTATAACTTTTCAGTAACAAATAATGTAACTTTTTAAAAATACACTTGAGTTGCACGGTGCACCTGGTGCACAAGAGACTTACTCATTAATTAATAATCAATTATTTAAACGTTAATTTATTAATTAATTTAGATATATAATTCAGTTCTAATTTATATAAATGTTTTATAATGACAAAAAAACTTATTTGAATATAATATTTTTCTAATAACAATAATAATTATATAATTCATAAAAATATTAAAAAGAAATTTGAAACTAATATATTCATTTAAACTATATGTGGATGGATGGATTTGAATATGAATAAATTTTGACAAATTACATGTACGAATATATATATTTCAAATTACGAATTGTAATGAGAAAGAAGGGAAAAAATAAATGAGAGAGAGATGGAAATGGGTAGAGGAGGAATTTTAAATGACATGGTTTTGATGAGAATTTAAAATTTCTCCATTTTAAACATAACATTAAATTTAATTATTTATAAATTCATTTAGGCTCCATTTGGATGAGTGGATTTGAAATTAGTGGATTTCACACACAAATAACCACTCTTTCCAAGTAAGTTAGGGGAATTTAGAAATGCTTAGATTTGAATTTATGTTCAAAATGGAGAAATTCTAAATTCTCATCAAAACTATGTCATTTGTGAAATTCCTCCTATCTACCTTCCATCTCTATCTTTCCTCTGCTTTTTCCCTTCTCTCCAATCTCTTTACAAATATACGCCTTCTTACATGTATTTTTTTTTAAAATCCATTCATTTTCAAATTCATCCATCCAAATGGAGCCTTAACTTATTTGGAGAGGGTGGTTATTTGCGTGAGATAAAGATGGAAAAGGTAGAAAGGAGGGATTTTAAATGACATAGTTTTGATGAGGATTTAGAATTTCTTCATTTTAAGCATAACTCAAATTTAAGTATTTATAAATTCATTTAACTTACTTGGAGAGATTGGTTATTTGTGTGATATAGAGATGGAAAAGGTAGAGGAGGAATTTTAAATGACATGGTTTTGATGAGTATTCCTCCATTTTAAACATAACTCAAATTTAAGTATTTATAAATTCATTTAACTTACTTGGAGAGAGTGGTTATTTGTGTCTAAAATCCATGTATTTCAAAACCACCCATCCAAATGGAACTTTAGTGTTGAAATTTCTAAAATTGCAGAACGAGTGTAGTACAGTCATGAAGATGCAGTGATAAATTGTACTAGCTAGGAGGGAAAAGTTAGAGTTGTTGAAGCATGCATACCTTGTTGTAGCAATTCTGAATATTGCAGAATGAGTAATGTTGGGTCACCCGCCTTCGTGTCACGTCTCACAGTTTTGTTGAGGATGTGGTTTCAGGCCACCCGTTTAGGTGGACTCAAAATCAATGTTGGGAGAAGGCACTAAAGACCCGTCGAGTGAGGTAGTACATAAGGATGGCAACGGGGCGGGTCTGGGACGGGTTTGGCCTGTCCCAGGACCCGCCCCGCCAAGAATTTTTAGGACCCGAGACCCGCCCCGCCCCACCTTAATTATGAGTTGAACATACCCCGCGCCGTCCCACGAACCCGGCGGGGTTTACCCGCCCCGACCCGCCTATTTTTTATTTTATTTTATTTTTATCATACATATCAAATACTTTACACAAAATATAATAAATTTTAAAATATAATATCAATATGCATATGAATAATTCAAAAAACAATAAATATGCAAAAGAATCCACTTCAAGTTTCAATTTATTAAATCTAAATATTTAAAATCACACATATATTGTTCATTGAAATTAAAATAATAAAAAAATTAATAAACTCCAATTTGTACAATTTTTGCTCATGACTTTATGCACATATTTAATCTAATAATTTAATGAATATGTTAATTAATAGTCTAATTTTTATATATTTAATTATACATATATAATATATATAAATATTTATTTTACTATATATATTTAATTAATATATATATATATATATTTATATGGGGCGGGTCCACCTAATACCAAGACCCGTCCCAAACCCGGCGGGTTTTTTGTCAAACAGGCCCAAACCCGCCCCGCGACCTGTTTGACCGGGTTTTTACCCAGCCCGTACGGGGCGGGTTTGTGGCGGGTCCGGGTTTGAACCCGCCCCATTGCCATCCCTAGTAGTACAGCACAACAATTGGCTTCTCAACTCACACAATCACGAATGTTCGATCAGCCGTGAAAAGGAGAAGCAATGTGGTTTAAATATGGTGGCTTTCAATCCACACTTAAGGTTTGGAAGATGTGGGCCTAAGTAAACCAGTTGGGCCAAAACCCTTTGGGCTCAGGCCCAACAAATTTTCCACCTTTTTTGTCATTCCCTTTGTCAAGGAGATCATGATAATCACTGTTGAATTGGTGATGGAGGAAAAATAGTATAAATAGAGTCAAGATACAACAACATCCCGTGATTACAGGAAGGTATTTACAGAAAGTAAATCACAAACTAAAATATACAAATCAACATTAATGGAAATTAAATGTGTTAACTATTTCCTTTATTACCCCCAGCAAGCGTTGCATGAGGTGAAGGAAAACGCAGAGCTGGGACCGAAGAAACTCAAAAGCAGGTCGAGGCAGGCTCTTAGTGAAAATATTAGCCAGCTAAAGATGAGAAGGGACGAACTTGGTGACTAGCCGGCCCGAAACCACAAGCTCATGAACGAAGTGGTAGTCAAGGTCGATATGCTTAGCACGCTTATGAGCCACCGGGTTTTGACTGAGGAACAGATCACTC
Organism: Prunella vulgaris; assembly: GCA_026898435.1. NCBI lineage: Eukaryota > Viridiplantae > Streptophyta > Magnoliopsida > Lamiales > Lamiaceae > Prunella > Prunella vulgaris. The sequence continues at coordinate 43,665 of JAPKLY010000552.1, forward strand.
TTATTATCACAAAATAGCAGAGGTCGAGAAGAGGAGGATGAGCGTAATTCATGAAGAAGATTCATTAACCAGACAAGCTCAGAAACGGTGTTGGCCATGGCACGATATTCAGACTCACAATAGGATCGGGCCACAGTTGGCTATTTCTTGGCACTCCAGGAACCCAAATTTCCACCGAGAAAAATAGAATACCCATATGTAGACCGATGAGTCTCTATACGACGGGCCCAGTCAGCATCAGAGTAGCCAACAATGGAGGTGTCCAGTCTACGAGTAAAGGATATGTCGTAGTGAACCGTCTCTTTGACATACCAGAGAATACATTTAACAGCATTGAAATGATCATCTATCAGAGTTTGTAGAAATTGGCTTACAAGGTTCACAGCATACGAAAGATCGGGCCGTGTGATGGTTAAGTATTGAAGAGCCCCAACTAGAGATCGATAAAGTGTGGGGTCATGGAATGGGACCCCATCGCGAGCTAAAACCTCGCCAGAGGACAACGGTGTGGTGACTGGTTTTGAGTCGACGAGCTCGGCATGCTGAAGAATGTCATGTGCATATTTCGCTTGGCCAACAAAGATACCGTCGGGAGTGTATGAAACTTCCAGGCCAAGGAAGTAGTTAAGGCGACCGAGATCTTTGATAGCAAATTCCTTGCTTGTCCGGGCAATGAACTTCTGTAGATGTGAAGAATCATTCCCCGTGACTATGATATCGTCAACATATAGAAGAAGAAAAATCGTCGTAGCTCCTCGGAAAGAGAATAGTTAGGAGAAAAGTACTAAATCTATAAAACTAGGCAAGTGGTGCCTGTCGCAAGCCATACAGGGCCTTTTTAAGGCGACACACATGATCAGGAAGTTGAGGGTCAACAAAACCAGGTGGTTGAGCCATAAATAATGGTATATCAAGAACCTCATTGAGGAACGCATTCTTGACATCGAGCTGATGTAGGTGCCACCCATGGTGAACGGCCAGGGCGAGAACAACACAAAAAGTAGTGGCCTTTACAATCGGACTTAAGGTGTGATGAAAATCTGAGCCAGGTACTTGAGTGAAACCCTGAGCTACCAAACGAACTTTATGACGCTCGATAGAGCCATCTGCCCGGTACTTCATTCGAAAAACCCACTTTGAACCGATGATGTTTGTACCCGGAGGATGAGGAACAAGATCCCAGTTGCATTAGTACGGAGGGCATCCATTTCTTCGTTCATAGCAGACAACCAGGCTCAGAAGAAACAATCAAAGCAGACAAGAGGGCAGTGGAGGTTAAGTCCACATGATAGCGAGGCTTGAAAACACCCGCTCTAACACGAGTGACCATGGGATGAGTTGGTGCAGTGACCGCGATAACCGGTTGTGGAGATGTCGAAGCTACAAGAGGATCATTAAGAAGCACAACATCTGGAGAAGGTGGTGCAGCTGTAGAAAGGGAAAGATCGGTTGGCGCCATAATACCGTCGTCATCATTAAGTACCCGAGGTCAAGGTGTAGAGACCGACAGGGAAGGAGACAGTATGGAAAAGGTATGAAAGTGCACCAAGGTATTGTAAAAGTCTGACGTAGCTCGTAACGGATGTATCCAAGAAAACCTCGAAAAATCATCAATAAACATGGCATAAAAGCGATAACCATCAGATGTAGTAATAGGCGTAGGGCCCCACAAATCACAATGTATCGAGTCAAGAACAGCAGTAGCACGTGGTTCATTCAAAGCAAAAGGTAATCGTTTGCTCTTAGCCAATTGGCAAGAGGAACAAATATTAGGATTCGGCAATAAAGAAGAGATCGACATGTGGCCTAACTTATTAAGCTGAGAAATAACATCAAAAGGGACATGCCCCAAACGTAAATGCCATAAAGAGTAACTAGCCTTCAATGCTTGATAACGAAGAGCTGCAACTAAATCAGGAATACACGATCAAGCAAGTACAACCTCTTCTCGCATGTACCCTGAGCCAACATTTTCTTGGTTACTCGATTCTGAATGGCAAAGAATTTGTCAGAGAAGACGACATCAACAGGGTAATCGGAGGTCCATTTACTAATAGATAAGAGGTTCTTCATAATATGCGGCACAACAAGGACATCAAATAATTTCACGTCATCAGTTAATAAACGAGATCCAATATGAGAGATAGGGAGAGAATGACTGTTACCAACAATTACAGAACCATTACCAGAATAAGCACCATACATTTCAAGGTTGGATGGCTGGTTCATCATATGCACAGAGGCGCAAGAATCGAGATACCAATCAGGAGCCGATGAAGTCACATTGCATGCAGCTTTGAAAGCGTCGGCCAAATGAGCGGCAGGTATGGGACTACTTTGGGCATTAAGGAACTGGGTATATTTATCGGTGTAGTGATCTCCACGGCATATTTGACAGCGAGGTATGTAAGTCCGACGATTAGAACTACCTCCTGGACGAGAGGAACCATTAGACCCACTACCATGAGTCTGCCCCCCACGATTAAAATTACCATTATGAGAATTGCCTCCAGAGTTACGGTTATGAGAATGACCATTATGAGAGTTATGGTTGCCTTCAGAATTACCCAAATGATGTCGGGTATGGTGTTGATATGCGGAGAAGGCAGCAGTGGAAGGAGGCGTGCCTTCCATGGCACGGATCATTGATTCAAACTACTTCGCCTGATGTAAAATATCACGGAAACCGGGAATGGGGGAGAGGGTACGACGTGTATCCACGAAAGATGTGAATTGACTCCCCAATCCACGAAAGAACCAGTGCGTCTTGTCGGAGGCATCGACTGGACGATTGATCGTGGAGAGTTGGTCGCATAAAGTTTTAAATTTCCTTCCATAATCTTCAACCGATTGATATCCTCGCCTAAGGGACAGGAGTTCCTCACGCAATTTATGCATGCGAGAGGCGGATGAATCAGAGTATACGGACTTGAGAGTCGTCCAAGCGGAGTGAGAGGAAGAACAATCAATGACCTCGGTCATGGCTTCCGCAGAAAGTGATGTCCAAATAACTGATAGTAATTTTTGATCCTTCATTCTCCAGGAGAGGTAGGCCGGATTGAATTCTGAAGCTATCTTCTTAAGGTTCAAAATGCCTTTCTCAACAACATCATGCACAAAATGGTATCTAACATCAATGTGTTTAGTTCTATCATGGAATACAGGATTCTTACACAATTGAATAGCAGATTGACTATCAGAAAATACAACCACTTCACCTTCAAGGAAACCTATCTCAGAAATAAGACCTTTTAACCAAATAGCCTATTTCGCAGCCTCGGTTGCAATATACTCAAATTCAGTAGTAGACAAAGCAACAATATTTTACAATTGAGATTTCCAACTAATGCATGAACCACACAAAGTAAACACATAAGAAGTGGTGGATTTCCTATTATCTCTATCATTGGCAAAATTAGAATCCACGTAACCAACCAACTTAACACCGTTAGCACGTTTTGAGAATTTGAGACTTACCTCCATCGAGCCCTTAATGTACCTAAGAAGCCATTTCAAGGCCTCCCAATGATTCTTACCTGGATTGTACATTTATCTACTCAAGCAACTCACAGAATAAACAATATCAGGTCGAGTGCTTACCATGAGATACATCACCGATCCAATAGCATTGGCATAAGGCACATCTTTCATATCATCAATTTCAGACATGGTCGTAGGAGACTGAGTCTTACTTAGCACAAAATGGGCAGCAAGAGGCACAATAACAGATTTAGCATTAGACATGGAGAATTTACTCAAAACCTTATCCACATATGAAATTTGATTAAGCAGGAGAGTATGATTCTTCCTATCTCTTTCAATATGCATGCCTAAAATCTTTTTAGCATCACCAAGGTCCTTCATTTCAAATTTGTCATAGAGACTTTTTTGAATGTGCTTAACAGTTTTAAGACAAGGACTAACAAGAAGCATATCATCCACATATAAGAGCAAGAAGAAAGGCACAGAAGCATTTTCCTTAAAGTAAAGACAATGATCAAAAGCACTTCTCTTAAACTTCAAAGACATCATGCATGCATCAAATTTCTTGTTCCATTGCCTTGGAGATTGTTTTAAGCCATACAAAGATTTATAAAGAAGACACACATGCTCAGTATTTTTAGAATCAACAAAGCCTTCCGGTTGTCTCATATAAATCTTATGTTTTTCATCCAAATCACCATGAAAAAAAGCAGTTTTCACATCCATTCGTCTCAACTCCATATCAAAGTGAGCAACAAGAGCAAGCATAATGCGCACAATCTACCCCCTTTTTTTTAGTAAAACCCTTATCCACTAACCTAGCCTTATGTCTAACTCGATTCGACATATCCTTAACCTTAAACAACCACTTACAATCAATAAGAGAACAATTCTTAGGTTTGCACAAGATTCCAGGTTTGATTATCATGCAAAGATTTCATTTCATCTTTCATAGCATTTAACCACTCAACCGAATTTTTAGACTTCATGGCTTCATGATACGAATTGGGCTCATTGTTACAGGACTAAAAAGCATTAAAAGCATGCATATCAATGTGGAAATCATCAAACCTAGCAAGTTGTCTAATGTTTCTTCTAGGTCTATCCCTAGCAAGATGATACTCAGCCAAATCAGCATTATCAGCAGGCAAAATAGCATTTTTAGCATGTAAAACATAATTTTCAGAATGCAATCCATCATTAACAGCAGGTAATACATCATTTTGAGCATGTAGAGCACCATTTTCAGCATGTAAATCAGTGTTTTCAGGTCCATTTCACACATTATCAGGTTTAGATAAACGACCTCATTTGGAGCAGTCTCCTTTCCATGTGAAGACACAGAGGCATGTAAACATGGAAAATCATATTCATTAAAGACTTCTCTACTAATGACAATTTTGAATCCATGCTCATCTTTCAACCACAGTCTATAACCTTTCACACCTTCAGGATATCCTAAGAAAACACATTTCCTAGACCTAGGTTCAAGTTTATCAGTCTTTTGATGCACGAAAGCAGCACAACCACACACACTTAAGTTTGAATAATCAATGTTTTTACCAAAAAACACATTTTCAGGGCATTTACCTTTCAAAGACACAAAAGGGGATCTATTGATCAAATAATCAGCAGTAATAACAGTCTCACCCCAAAATATTTTAGACAATCCAGAAGCAGCTATCATGCACCTAACTTTATCAATAAACATCCTATTCATCCTTTCAGCAACCCCATTCTGTTGAGGCGTGTAAGGAACAGTTTTATGCCTTTTAATCCCAGAATTAGCACACAATTTTTCCATCAATTTGTTGTAAAATTCAAGTCCATTATCAGTCCTAAGGTTTTTAATCCTTTTTCCAGTTTCATTTTCAATGAGAGTATCCCAATCCTTAAACTTATCAAACACATCAGATTTGTTTTTCATCAAGAAAACTCAAACTTTCCTAGAAAAGTCATCAATCACAGATAGGAAATACAAATTTCCACCTTGAGTGGGTACACTAGCAGTACAACAAACATCAGCATGCAAGTACTCAAGAATATCAGTGAAAGAAGAGGGAATAGTGTAGGGGTTAACAGGAAATTACACTTTATGTTGTTTTCCTAAAACACATGAATTAACAAATGGCACATAAGACAATTTTTCATCACCTAAAGCACCAGATTTTCGCAAGATTTCCAAACCTTTGTTAATCATGTGTCCTAACCTTTTATGCCACAATTCAGTCTTGTCTTCCTTGACAACATTCACAGAATTAGCATAAAAATCAAATTTAGTAAAGCACACATACATGTTGTTTCTTTTGACAGCTTTGGAAAGAACCAAAGAACCCCGCATGATTTTCATAAAACCTTTACCCCACCTTCCCTCATAACCCTCATCTTCCAAAGCAGCACAAGAAATCAAGTTATTGCACAAATCAGGAGCATGCCTCACATTTTTCAAAGTAACAACAGAACCAGAGTCAAGCATTAAGCAAACATCACTAATTCCAGCAATATGACACTTTTTCTCATTTTCCAAAGAAACATGACCATGATCAACATTCTCATAAGAAGAAAATAGGTTTTTAAAAAGGGACATATGGAAGGTACAACCAGAATAAATTAGCCATTCATTTTCACAAGTGAAAGAAGAAAGCACAATTCACACGTTGTTCATCACACATTTCAGTCACCATAAACACATTACCATCATGAGAACTTGAAGCCATATTAGCATGCTCCTTTTGTTGTTGTTTTTTCTTAGGACTAGAACAAGCTTTGTAATAATGACTTGTTTCACCACAATTAAAGCATTTTCTATTCCTAGACTTGGACCTATTGTTCCCTTGAGGCTTCTTTTTAGTATCCAAATCTTGATTATCATGTTTCTTCTTGTTATGTAACCTAGAAGAGGACCTCCCTCTAACATGCATAACCTCACCAGAATTTTTACTACCTCTCCAAGTGTGTTTCAAGTCATGCTCTTTGCTTTTAAGACCATTAACAACAATATCAAGAGTGACACTATCCCTATAATAGAAGTATACTCATCAATATGTTTATCACCAGTTTGTTTGATATCTTGAATGAGTTTAGTGAAAACATCAAGATTTTCTTCTATATCATTGTTCAAGTCAAGTTTAAACCAAAAAAACTTCTCAAGTAAAAACAGTTTGCTAGGCAAAGAAGTTTCAGTGTACAACTCTTCCAATTTATCCCATAAATCTTTAGCAGAGTCCATAAGACCAACTTTCCTAAGCACAACATCAGACAAGTTCAAGATAATAGAAGACAAAGCATGTTCATTCATCTTTTGTTTCTTTTCCTCAGTTTTAGTAGCTAAATAAGAGTAATAAATGGCTTTGTAAACACGCTGCTGGATCAGGATGCATTTCATTTTCTGTTTCCAGATACTGAAATCACCTTACCAGTGAAGGAGGCCAACACATACGTAGGAATATTACTGGTCATTTGGTTTACGAAGCTTTGAACACTAACATAAATTTCACACCATAGAAAGAAGCAAGAAAAAATAGTGCACGGGCCAACGGTAGCAAAAAACCGACACAAGTCACAGGATAAAGACCACTAAGCACGAAAATAATCAAGAAAACAAGCACGAAAGCAAGCATAAAACAAGCACGTAATTCCAGCTGCTAAAACTGTGGCAAGCGACTATGTAGAAAAGCAGTAAATCCACGGCAAGCGGTAATCCTAAATCGCGGCAAGCGGTTACACTACTAAAACAGTAAAATAGAAGAGTTACAACCGCTTTACCAGAGCGAGACCCTAAGTACGGGCCTCAAGACGCCTAAAAGACAAAAGCACACTTTCGGGACCAAGAAAAATGTGCTGCCTAATTCCCGTCAAAGACGGGGGCAGATCCCACGTATGTCGTAGACACATAAGCAAGAGCCTTTATTTCCAAAACCCACTGTTATGTAATCACCGGGATAGACCTAACTCAACTACATAACTTCACTGCAACTCAAATGCATGTTAGCAACTCAAGATGAATTTAAAAAACTCAAATAATATTTTACAACAAACTTAGCTAAACAGACTAGAATAGAGATGATTGATACAAAAATTAACAAAGCATGTAACATATTAACAAGAACTAAAAGTTATAAAATTAAGAGACAGAACCTAAACCTGACCTTACCAGACTTATCTTGCACGCTAGAAGGTGAGGAAGGCAGACGTAGACGCCAAGCGGTGCTGAATGCACAACTCCAGGCGGCGGCTAGCGATTTGTGTTTGCACACAAATGCACTTTCCTACAAGTGTATAGGATCGTCTAGTGGTATGCTGACCAAGTTATAAATATTGAATCCACAGGAAGCAATGAGACAATCGAATCCTAAGATGTGCGTGTGAGTTTTGAAATTAAAATAAACAAAAATGAAATTGCAGGATTTTCTTTCTATCTAACTACAAAATGAAGCAAAAATGAAATAAAACAAGCTAAGAATCTAAACTAAAATGTGCCTGCTTCGGGTGTATTCCACCCAAAGCTAAGAGTCTAACTCATAACTAGTGAATGAAAAGGACTAACTGAGATAACGGGCATAATTCAAGTTAACATAAATGAACTAAAAATGAGACTAGGTTTACTAGAACTAACTGAGACAAAAGGCATAACATGAATAAATGAGACAATCATAAATAAATCTAACATTGAAATCCAAACGTATACGAATAAATTCTGAAAATTCCAAATAAAAATTACTGCGAATATGAAAAAGAATAGCTAATTCTGCTATTCGTGCAAATCTCAAAACAAGAAGAGAAAAGTGAAATCTCTAATCCTAATGAATTAACGAAAATAAATTTTAATCCCTAATTCATAAGCAAAATATCCCTAAACCTACTGCCTAAGTGCCCTAATGGCGAAGCGTTTACTGCCCTAGTGGCGTGGTGTCTACTTTCTGAAACGTAAAACCTGACTTATATACATAGCTTCTCTTTTCCATATGCACAATTGGCCGAAAACATTTGGGCTGAATAATTGAATTAGATACTTGGGCTTAATTAATAAAATAGAGATTTGGGCCCAACTAATCTTCATACCAGTTACAGTTTAGGGGTCAGCTAGGTTGCTGAGTGTGGGGCGGTTTCCGGCAATAGGCGTGAGGTGGCGAGATTGACGACTTCGAATGGCGGAGCTTCATAATCGGACAGCGATTGGAGCGGACGCCGGCGTACAGCAGTGGAACGGCTATGGGACTGCGGTGTTGGACGGAGTTGTGCGACGGCAACTACAGGATTGAAGGCGGAGAGGTTGGATTCCGGTCGGACAGCGAGGCAAGGCAGATCTGGCGAAGTGGTGTCGAAGACGGTTGCAGCGGTTTCGGTCGGCGACGGACAGACCGTCAATCAACAACGAGCAATTTCCGGCGTCGGGCTTCAGAGTTGTGGCGCACGGCAGTGAGTTGCGGACTCCGGCAACGGAGAAATCGCGGCGGCGAAAATTCGACGCGAGCAGAGCTGTGGCTTCAAATCGAGCGGCGTCGCGTGAGTGGCGGTTGAGTGAGGGCGCAACGGTGACGACTCCAGCGGTGTTGCAGAATTTCAGCGGCAGAAGTGTATCGGCGTTTGAGAGGCATAGGACGGCCTTGCTGTGGTTCAGCGGAGAATTAACAGTTGTGAGATTGAATGTGGCCGAAGGCGGTTTCAGTGGGCAAAGCAAGTGTACGAAAAAGGCTGTATTGGCAGAATTGGTTGAAGTGAGAGTGCTGTGAGTGATAATTGTGGGGCCAGCTGCTTCTAACTCAACCAAACAAAGCCTGAAAATTGTGAAAATTAATGTAACATGACACCGTTTCAATTAAATCAAGAATAATGATTTATCAATAAAATAGATATCAATTAAGGCCTTAAATACACATAAAATTTTAAAAATGTACGTCTAATTGAGTACAAATTGATGCAAATATGACCCTAATCAGTTCCGGCAGACAGCGGCAGACAGCACTGATGCAGATCGGCGACGAACAGCCGCCTATCGAAATGGCAGTGCGGGCGGCACTGCAAGAACTCCACCTACCCGGCGCAGAACCCGGTGGCTCACTACGCAAAGAGGAACATGCGGAGGGGAGAGGCGGAGCGTGAAGACAGAGGTCGAGGGGCGCGGCGGCGCGACTTTACAGAAGATAACGATCCCACGAAGGCCGGTGCGACTTTACAGAAGATAACGATCCCACGAAGGCCGGCGCGACACCGATGCAACGGACTCCACGGACTGGCGCGGCGATTGCCCTTCGCCGGCTGATCCGACAGCGGCGCGACGATGCTGCAACAGTTCCAAGCGCGACGGGTCACGAATTAGAGCGGAGGAGAAGAGCACCCACAAACCCAGTCCTATCTTACCCAAACACAGACGACAAAGGTGACCCGTGGATCTGATACCATTGTTGGGTCACCCGGCTTTGTGTCACGCTCAGGGTTTGGTTAAGAACGTGGGTTCAGTCCACCCGTTTAGGTGGACTCAAAACCGATGTTGGGAAAAGGTACGAAAGACCCGTCGAGTGTGGTAGCACACCACAAGAGGGAATCGCACTTTTGGTCTCGCAGGACACGCACCCGATTCAAAATGGTCTCAAGTATTTCTATTTCGGTCCCATATCTTTTTTTCTTTACGAAAATAGTACCAAAAGATTCGAATAATACGAAATTCATCCCATATCATCTAACACCATTTTATAATTAATGAAAAAGTCACGTTCTTTGCACGTTCTCTATTATTAAGTGAAAATAATACAAAATCAACACAGAAAACGCATATACTTTGGGGAGATTACACCCAAAATACACAATCACGAATTGTCATCTTCTTCATTGGGAAAATTTACCCCAATAATGCTGCGTAGAAAAGGAATACGGGGAACTTCAAAACCTGATTATGCTGCGCGGAAAAGAAATTTACCTCATTTCGAACCATAATCAGATTTTGAAGTTCCCCGTATTCCTTTTCCGCGCAACCTTATTGGTGTAAAAAAAATTTTGTGTAATCTCCACAAAGTATACGTTTTCTGTGTTGAGTTTGTGTTATTTTGACTTAATAGCAGAATACATGCAAAGAACCTGACTTCTCCGTTATTTAGGCCATCACGAATGTTCGATCAAACATGAAAAGGAGAAGCTCAGTGGTTTAAATATGATGATTTTCAATCTACACTTAGAGTTTGGAAGATGTTGGCCTAAGTAAACCAGATGGGCTAAAACCCTTTGGGCTCATGCCCAACAAGTACATTATAGTCGTGAAAATGTAGTGATAAAATTGCACTAGTGCATACTGAGGGCATACATGCTTTTTTGCAGAAATCCCGTAACCACCGATCATGTTCCGATTGGAGCGCCTCCGTCCCCTCTTCCGCCCAAATGCGCTGCTCCGATCAAGATCTCCTGCCTTTATGCACTCGTCTCACGGCGGCGTTCTGCCGAGAAGTGTAGTGAGGCTGACGTGCGATTCAACAGCCAAGGGAGGCATCTGTTACGTTTATTTAATCGGAGCCGTTAATTATTCTCTGGTACATTACTATTTCAATATTCCTTTTCTTGTTTACCCTTTTTCACGGTTTCTACCCATTTCAGATTAGCAATACTACATTTACTCCCCTTTTCTTTCTTTAATTGGTAGAATTTTCACCATGATTTTTCGTATCAACACGAAAAAAATTGCCAAGAAGTTAAAGCTCTGTTGAATTCTGTGGAACCGCAGGTGATTCACTCCACTGGTTTTTTTTTTTTTTTTTTTTTATATGCAATTCCTTTCCATGTTATTTCATTTTCATTCTTCGATGAATATATATGATTTTTGCAGGTAGTATTCTTGGGGTTATGTCCTAGTCGTGCTCGTGATGTTAAGACATTTTTTAAGGTATATGAATATTAATACAGGCCCTGTTGTATTGAAAAGTGCCAATTGACTGAACATAAGTTTTTTTCTGAGATCTTATTGGATCAAATCCCTATTATGATCTTATTGGCATAATTTTAGAGAATGGTTTTTTTTTTTTTTTTTCAAATTACCAAGATTAAAATTAAGAATAAGTATCCATAGTGAATGGATGGATATTCAGGTAGCCCATTTTCTGTCTCAATTAATAGAATGGGTTTTCGCAGGTTGGTTCAATTGTATCTTCATGTTCAATAAATTAATTCTGTCATCATCGTGCTCATGTTAGGCTAAATCTGGATTTCAAATGGCATATGAGGAAGCACAAAGATTCAGGAGAAATATTGTATTTGGTGATCGATATAGAAATGTAAGCTAATTAATTACTAGTTAATTTTGATATAACTTAATGAAGAAATGAAAATTTCATCATCTCTTCTCCTTGGCAGATAACAACTCATAGAATGACAGATGGCCCTTCACTCACGACTTGTTTATTACTCTTTCTATCACCTAACAAGGTACACTTTCTAATTACCTAGCTAGTAAGAGGCTATTATATTGTATTATGTTACTCAGTAGAAATAAAAAAAGCGCAACACATTTATCGCATGTTTGGGACTTTCTCTTTTGGACTTTAAGCAAGAAGAATCGTTATGTAGAGGCCCTTTTAAAATCAGCTGAGCCAGTTGAATCAAAAATAATGAAAGTCTTTGTGGACGAGCGTGACCAGTAAGTGTTATTAAGTTTGAGTTTATATGCTATTGTGGGATTTGGGATTCTCATCACATCCTTCATGTAGATACATGTCGGCTAAATTATTAAAAGTTGCACGTGAGCATACGTTGGTAGTGGCAGTAGTCGGAGAGTGTCACCTTCCTGGAATTCGAAAGTACTGGAAACAGCCTGTTGAGGTAATTACATATTATCATGCTTCCTAGACCTAACTTCAGGGGAAATTGAAAGATCACATCCTAATATTTGTTCCCTTATAATATGATTGATTTCACAAGTTTAGAAATAACAACAATGCATTGCTCTTGTATGTTCAGGTGAAGCAACTTAATCGAATTCCAATATGGAATGTTGCATATTTAGTAAAAAAAAAGGTGTCTTCTGGCTTCTCTTCTGGTTTCTCATTTTGTACGTGATTCGCTCTGCATTTTAAACATCTTTTAATGTATACTTCCCGTGAAAAAAATTAAAGGAACAAGTTTGTTGTTTATGGGGCATCTCTCTCCCTCTTTCTAGACATTTGGCGTACAACTTAAATGAGGTAGAATAATCTCAGACAGAAGCTTTTATTTGTGACATATTTTATTTGGCGGAATTCATGCACTTACCTTTATCCAATGTTACTATTCATTTGTGGGTGAGTACGGGATCGATGAATTCAGGATTTTGTCTCAAGGGGAATGTATATACTTTATCATGTTATAATTAGTATAATGGTTCCAAGAGGATGATATTAGAATTTTATGTTTTATCATATTTAAACAAGCCTTAGTCTTATATGCACTAGGTGCACTGTGCAACTCTAGTTCATTTTTAAAAAATTACATAAAATACTACAGAAAAGTCACACATATTATTACTGAAAAGTGTATCTTTAATGATCTAACTTTTTAATATTAATTTGTGTAACTTTTCAGTAATAAATGGTGCGAGTTTTTAAAAATACATTTGAGTTGCACGGTGCACCCGGTGCAGAAGAGACTTACTCATGTTATAGTAAATAAATGGGATTAAAAGTTTTTTGTAATTCTACTTGCAGTCACGAATTTAAATTTGGTTCACATCGATTACACATTTTGATATTGGGCCTATGTGTTTGAAATAATTTGATTTTGGTCCTTTTACAAACTTACAGGACAAAAATCAATATATTTTCAAACACTACAGGATCAATACAAAATGTGTAACTCGTGTGCACCAAATTCAAAATAAAGACAAATTATAGGACTTACAAATCCTTAATCCCTAAATTTGTTTAAAACATCTTCAGAAGTAAAGGAATAACTTTGTTATTAATGGGGTATCTCTCTCCCTCACTCTAGGCATTTGGCGTAGAGCATAATGAGGGCGTATGAGGCAGAGTTATATTAAAGATGAACTTTTCATTGTGATATATTGTATTTGGCGGAATTCCGTAGAATTCAAATTTTCATTTTTCTGTGAGCTCAAGGTGGATCCCAGGGGTGTAAATGAGTCGAGTTGAACCGAGCCAAATAGTGTTAAGCTCGAACTCGACTCAATAGTAATACTCGAACTCGATCGAGCTTGATTTATTAAGTTCGAGATCGAATCTGCTTGACTCGACAATTTTATTATTTTAATAAAATGAAATATTAAATACATTTTAGCTTTTTTTGTCTAAAATTTAAGCTCGGCTCGACTTGAGCTCGACAACTTCTTTTATATATAAAAAATTAATGAAAAAATATTAAATATTGTGCAACCTCGATTTGGTTCGCGAGCCTCTTGGGTCAAAGAAGCTTGAGCTCGACTCGATTTGGTTCGAGTCGATTTCAATCTTTTTACGTAAAGGAGAATATAATTTTGATGTATGAATTTTATGTTATTTCTCATGCTACTACTATATCAAAACATGTTATAGGAAATAAAGCTAAATTTCATGTGGGCGATCACAACACCACTGATCTTAATGAACATATCATTACGTGGATCTTGATAGACATAATGGAACCTTAAATTAGTAAATTAATAATCATATTGTATTGCATGGTACTTTAATATGATCGCGACTTTAATGTGTTTTCTTTCAAAAGATAAAATCTTTATATCAATTGGCTTCACATTTATAATCGGATAATATGTGGTGAATATTATAAATAAAATAAAAATAAATTCTGATATCTTGTTTCATTGCATTTCTTTTATTTTGTTTTTTACCTTGTAACTTTTCCTTTATAATTAATATTTAATGAGCAAGTCTCCTGTGCACCAGTTACACGGTGCAACTTTAGTTCATTTTTAAAAAGTTAAACAGTTTATAACTGAAAAGTTAAACAGTTTATTACTGAAAAGTGTATCTTTCATAGTTTAACTTTTCAGTAATAAACTGTTTAACTTTTCAGTTATAAACTGTTTAACTTTTAAAAAATGAACTTGAGTTGCACCGTGTAACTGGTGCATACAAGACTAATCCATATTTAATTTTCCCCCTCCATTTTTCTTTTCAATTTCTCATCATGTGCAATTATATAAATTTCTTTCCAAAAATATAAAATTAAAGTATTGGTAAAAGTAAGTGAAATAGTACATAAAAGCTAAAAAAGTCATTTTTCGGATGGGTATCATTCAATACTCTATTGGAAAATGAAGAACATGGCCGGGTTTTAAAATTTGTGTAATTAAATATTCGTAATTAATTTTTTGGAAAATGATTTTTTTCAAATTTATTTTTCACCTGTTATGATTTTGGTCCTCTAACTATTAGAATTTAATTTAGTCATTTGTCTTTCAAAAAGGACGAAAATCAAAAAAAAATTTGAAAGTTAAATTATTAAAATTAATTTATAATAGTCAAGAGAACCAAAACCGTAACAGGTGAAAAATAAAGGACCAAAAAAACCATTATACCTTAATTTTTTTATTGAATGCTCTAAATTTAATATCTCAAAAAACTTTTAAAAAATAGTAGGGTTCCTTGTAGTGTACACGGGATTGTATATTATAATTAATATTAGTACTATAGTATGTTTATAAAACGAAAAAAAAATATTAATATCCAAATTATGCATTCGCGTCTACTATTAAGTTAGGAAAAATATACTTTTTTGTCCTCTTAAATTTTGAATTTTGATTTTAGTCCTTTAACTTATAAAAATTATGATATTGGTCTTGTGACCAATTGAGTGACTGGGTATAACCGGTCACATGACCAAAACCATATACTTTTGTAAGTTAAAGGACTAAAATCAAAATTCTAAACTTAAGAGGACAAAAAATAAAATCAATGAAACTTAAAGGACAAAAAATTATATTCTCCCAAAATCTATATAAAAATTAATTTATTAATTCTTAAAAATTATTTTACTTATGTATGTACATTAATTAATCACTCTAAAAATAATAATATTTATATGTGCAATATATATGTTAAATTAATATTTTATTTTTTAGTCAGGCGAAGTCCAGGGTATATTTCCGCAAAGCAGTCCCTTTAGAGATTAAAACGTATTGTTCGCGAGTCCTGGGTATCACAAAGGGTAAGTTGCCTTTTTATTACTTGGGTATTCCTTTGGTTGTTGTGATGCCTCGGGTATCTTAGATCACATCTTTGCGGATTGCGTCTTCGTGAGAGAGGTTCTTGGTCATTTCATTTCCATCTTTGGTATCTCTATAAAGTTTGATGACTATTTTTTAGATTTTTTTGCGCATGTGGTGGTTGTTCGTCTAAGTGCGCAGATGATGGATTTGTGGTCATTGATTTTTGTTACATCTATTTGGAGCATCTGGAAGGTGAGGAACTTGTGGGTGTTCGACAATGTTCAACCCTCGGCAAGGGGCTATATTGTTTGCGTCTCATATTACCTCGGTGTCGAGTGGTTTTGTGTCCGACCTCTTGCTTGCACGAGGTCTGCGGATTAAGATGAATCCCAGGCGGACACGGGTGGTCCTTTCCATACGTTGGCAAATTCCGCCTCCTTCTTGGACGAAAGTGAATACGAATGCGGATTTTGGTGGTCATCTATCGCGTTCTTTCTTGGGGACAGTTTTTCACAACAGCCGAGGGTTCTTAATGGGCGCATTCGTCTTGAAGGGTAGATGGGAACACACGCTGGAGGGGGAATTCGCTACTGCTCTACATGCTATCCTTTATGCACGTCAGAAGCGGTGGTTGTGCCTATGGGTGGAGTCAGATTCGCTGATCGCGGTTAGTAATCTCAAACGGTCCACATGTTTAATCCCTTGGAGAGTTTTGGGTCTTTGGGAAAAGGCTATGTGCGCGGCTGCAGAAATGGTGATCATCTATTCCCATATTTTCAGGGAAGGCAATAAAGCTGCACATCTTGTGGCTGCGATGCATGAGGAATGTATCTGGGTTTGCTAGCCTCCGACTTTCTTAATTTGTCCTCTTTTTGATGACCTCCACTATAAATATTTTAGGACTTAACTTTTTTGCTTCGTCATTTGTATGGTGTGTTTTGTTATTTCGGGAACATTTCGTTTATGGCCTTGTATTCCAGGTTTTTTTTTCTAGGAAGTTAGGTGTAGATGGTGACACTCTTTTTCTCCTCCGTCCGGTTTGTCCAAAGCGGTGGTTTACAGCGAGGTTTTTATTGAGGTCCATCTCACCTATGTATTTCTTCCTGTAACCCGGCCTGTGGGTTTGAACTTTCTCTTTTTATTTATATTATCACCTTATTCCTTAATATTTTAAAAAGCAGAAATAAATTTAAAATTTAATATTTAAAGAAAATGTAAAATTTATATAAAATAAAAAATAAATTACAAAATAAAGTCACTTTCGTAAAAGAGTGTGTCTACTATTGAACCTTAATTGCTTTAGGCATTCATAAAAAGACTAAGTTATTCTTATATATATATGAGATAAATTAATTTTTTTTAAATTATTAACTTTAATTTTAATCTTTTAGTTATTTAATTTTAAAATTAATTCTTAAAGTTTGAAATCGGTCATTTTTAAAATAAAAAAAATTACACATGAAATGGAATAGTAATTTTAAATCTACATAAATAATTAAACTCTAATAAAATTTTGAAAATTGATAAATATTTAAATATGAAAATATATTTTTTAATCCTTTAAGTTTTATTGATTTTGTTTTTCATCCTCTTAAGTTCTGAATTTTGATTTTAGTCCTTTAAATTATAAAAAGTTATGATTTTTGTCCTTTAACTTACAAAAAGTTATGATTTTTGTCTTGTGAGAGGTTGAGTGACATGGTATAACCGGTCACAAGACCAAAAGCATAATCTTTTTTAAGTTAAAGGACTAAATTCAAAGTTTAAAACATAAGAGGACGAAAAACAAAATCAATGAAACTAAAAGGATAAAAAGCTACATTTTCCCATTAAATTAACATCATATCATTAATTTAACATGATTCAAACACAACAGAAGGTTCAAACTTAAGAACGACAAATCCTAACGTGCTTCTACAATATATAATGTGAAAATTGTAAACTTACAAATCCTATCATAATTCTATCATACAAACAAATGGTGAAAATTTTTAAAAAACCATAAATATACACCGCGAGAAAATAGCTACAGTGTAAAAGACTAAAGAGAAAATGCAATCGTTTTACTAAACTATGAGATAACAAATTGGGAATTTTTTTTTGTAACTTTACCTCTTTTTTACTTTGGTCCTTTTAACCTTTGATTTTGGACAAGTAACTTTACCTCTTTTTTATTTTGGTCCTATTAACTTTCAAATTTTGATTATCATCATGTTACTTACATGTTTTTTTGTTTTTAGTCCTATTGAATGTACATAGATAGGAGATATCGCAGGAATAAAAACAAAAATATGTATAAGTTATGGGATGAAAATCAAAATTTGAAAGTTAATAGGACCAAAGTCAGATAGAGTTAAAGTTGCATGACAAAATCAAAATTTAAAAATTAATAGGACAAAAATAAAAAAGAGGTATAGTTACAGGATGAAAAAAATAATTTTTCCTAACAAATTTGTCTCAAATTTTAACTTTAAATTTGCAACAAAATGTCACAAAATGAGTTTTGGTATTCATTACGCACAGCAGTCGACACATCGTGGTAATCCTATAGTTTTGCGACGGTTGTAATGCTAATTTTTTAAAGAACTTTCGCTCAAAAAAATTATACTAAAGTTATTGTTTCACCACCTACATGATGTCCATTGCAAAATCCATTGTTAATTTGTGATAAATTTTGTTGATTTTGACCATATTTTAATTTTTGTTGCTAATTTGTCGCACACTACAACCCTTTTTTTTCATTGCTATATATCTATCGTTAATCTCCACATTTTTTGTAGTGAATGCTCATATCCCAACAAATAAACATTCAGCGCACCTCTTTTTTTTTATCGATAAATGTTACAGCGCACCTCTCTTGGTTCACTAATTAACGTGACCACACTTTTTGAAAGCTTCGGAGGCAGAAATGTTCTAACAGAACGGCTAGACTCTCGAACTCCTCTTAGTCGCGACATCACCATTCCCTACCCATTGATCATCCGAACACATAGTTTAATTCTCATCATCTTCAAAAATGGTTTCCCACATTCACTCCACCATGGACGAAGATTCATATTCACCATCGTTGAAGAATCTAAAGCATCGGTCATGAGTTTTGTTCTCTTGGAATTTGTTCGATGAAGACCTGGTAAAATTTCTTGCAGAAGTCAATGATAAGCTCGTGATACTTGATCACCCGTTCACGTTGGGCTTGGTACTTCTCCTTCAGGTGGTTCACTACCAAGAGTGAATTCATGAAGATATGGAGACGTCTAATACATGTGAAAATGACAAGGTCCAGACCTTCGATTAGTGTCTCGCAATCAATTTTATTGTCGGTGGCAAGGAATGAGAATCTCACAGTGTTCATGAAATATTCACCGTCAGGGCCTGTTAGAATGATGTTGGCTCTGACGCACGAACTAGTGGAAGAACCATCAATGTTAAGTTTCCAAGGTGAAATTTACCTTGGTCGAGTTAATAGAAAAGGTGAGCTCGACCAAGAAATTGACCAAGGTTCGGGCATTAATAGCAATTCTGGATTCATACAAGACTCCATGAGCGATCTCGAGTAACCACTTGAGGAGACTGTTGGAGTGTGGACTCTAAAATTATTTGGGGCCCATATTTTTTTCTGCCCAGTTAATCCTAATGGGCTTAGAGTTAGGGCGAATGCTCTTTAAATTGATATCTTCTCATTGTAATTCGTATCTGAAAATATAGTGAAAAACCTGGCTGGGCATCACCCCCAGACGTAGTCGCAAGACGAACTGGGTAAACAAATCTCGTGTTTATTCTTTTCGTTATCGTGTGTGTGCGTACAAATTCCTAACAACTGGTATCAAGAGCTATGAGTTCGAAGGGAGCAGCCACGATGAACGATCAGAAGATTTCAATCAAATAGTTTGACGGATCGAATTTCGGGTTCTAGAAGATGCAGATCGAGGATTATCTCTATGGTAAAGATCTGTATGTGCCCTTAGAAGAGGAGGTGAAACCCAAAAATATGGAACAGAAGGAGTGGAATCTGTTGAACAGAAAGGCGATGAGTGCAATACGCTTATCGTTGTCCATGAACGTAGCCTACCACACGACTAAAGCCAAGTCCGCAAGGGAAATACTGAAGATCTTGGAGGAGATGTATCAGAAGCCCACAACCGCGAACAAGGTTCATCTTATCAGACGGTTGTTCAACCTCAGAATGTCAGAGAGCACACCCGTGCAGCAACATCTGAACGAGTTCAATATGATCATTGGACAATTTTGTTCAGTCCGGATCAAATTCAGTGATGAGGTACTTGCCTTAGTTTTGTTATCTTCTTTGCCAGATAGTTGGGCCGCCACAGTAACTGCAGTTAGCGCTTCATCTGCTAAAGATAAACTGAAGCTTGACGAAGTGAGGGATCTGATGATCAGCGAGGAAGTTTGCAGAAAAGAGTCTGGATCTACTCCAGGGTCAGCGCTGAACACGGAGGATAGGGGCAGATCGAAGAGTAGGAAAAGTCATGGCAGATCAAAGTCCAAAGGAAAGAGTCAATCCAAGAAAGACAAAGACTCAATTCAGTGTTGGAATTGTGACGAGTTTGGTCACTACAGGAACCAATGTACAGCACCCAAGAAAAACAAGTAGGGGCAGAACGAGAAGGGACAGAAGAAGACAGCAAACACAACCACATATGATTTTGAAGATGCGTTGGTCTTAAGTGTCAGTAGTTCGCTGGAATCGTGGGTGTTGGATTCTGGAGCATCATTCCATTCTTGCAGTGATGCTGAAATAATGGAGAATTATGTGTCTAGGGAATTCGAAAAAGTCTACCTTGCTGATGATGAGCCCTTGAAGATCGTGGGAAAATGAGATGTTCGGGTATCCACACTAAACGGTACAACATTAAAGCTGAATGGTGTGAGGAACATTCCAGGATTGAAAAGAAATTTGCTTTCAATCGGGCAACTTGATGTAGAGGGATACTTAGTGAATTTCGGCAGCAATAGTTGGAAGATTAACAAAGGAGCCATGATAGTGGCGCGGGGAAAGAAGGACGGTACGTTGTATACTACAATTAACTCTAAGGACTGCATTGATCTCGTAGGAGCTACGACTAATGTTGATTTGTGGCACTGTCGGCTGGGTCACATGAGCAAGAAAGGAATGAAGGTAATGTGTTCGAAAGGGAGACATCCTAGGCTAAAATTTGTTAAAGTTGGCATATGCGAGAACTGTGTTTTCGGGAAACATAAAAGGGTCAGTTTCTCGAGAGGTGGCAGAACCTTGAAGGCAGAAAAGTTGGAGTTGGTGCATAGCGATTTATGGGGACCAGCGCCTGTGATGTCTCTTGGTGGTTCGGAGTATTACATGACCTTTATCGATGACTCCACTCGGAAGGTATGGATTTACTTTCTAAAAAATAAAACTGATGCATTTGATACTTTCAGGAAGTGGAAAGCCCTTGTAGAGAATGATACGGGGCTGAAAGTAAAGTGTCTTCGTTCTGACAATGGAGGTGAATATGAACTCCATGAGTTCAAGGAATATTGTGCTAAGAATGGGATTCGCATGGAGAAGACTGTGAGAGGAACTCCCCAGCATAATGGAGTTGCAGAACGGATGAATAGAACTCTGAATGAGCGAGCTAGATGCATGAGGCTGAAGAGTGGGCTGCCTAAGATGTTTTGGGTAGATGCAGTAAACACAGCAGCATATCTAATTAATAGAGGTCCATCAGTTCCATTGGAGAATAAAATACCAGAGGAAGTATGGACGGGAAAAGAGGTAAATCTGTCTCACTTGCGTGTTTTTGGTTGTGTTGCTTATGCTCATATTAGTTCTGTTGATAGAAGTAAGTTAGATGCTAAATCTGTTAAGTGTACGTTTATTGGTTATGGTGGCAATGAGTTCGGTTATAGACTCTGGGATGAGAATAACCGAAAGATCATCCGCAGTAGAGATGTGGTTTTCAATGAACAGGTAATGTACAAAGACAGTTTGGAGGCATCAAATTCTGACAAGACCAATACCCAAGAAATCGAGTTAGACGTCTCAAACTCGAGTGGGAGTAAGAAGAGTCAGAATGAAGAGGAGGAGGTTCTTATTGAAGAACCAATGACCCCACCACCACTGGAAAATCCGCTGCAGAGACCAGTTAGAGAGCGACGTGCACCTGAAAGGTATTCGCCCTCTAACTACTACTTGTTACTTACTGATGGTGGTGAACCTAAGTGTTATACAGAGGCAGAGCAGAATGTAGACAGACGGAAATGGAGAATTGCAATGGATGACGAGTTGGCTTCTCTTCTGCTGAATGGCACTTGGGAACTCGTTGAGCTCCCAAAAGGCAAGAAGGCTTTGCACTGCAAGTGGGTCTATAGAATTAAGAATGAAGCTCATGGTAGCAAACGCTACAAAGCCCGGCTGGTTGTCAAGGGGTTTGAACAGCGACATGGTATTGACTATACTGATGTCTTTACTCCTGTTGTGAAACTAACCACTATTCGAATGGCGTTAAGTATGGTAGCTGCAGAAAACTTGATGCTGAAGATGGCATTCCTCCATGGTGACTTGGTGGAGGAGTTATACATGACACAACCTGAGGGGTTTGTAAAGAAGGGAAAGGAGCAACTTGTATGCAAGTTGAAGAAGAGTTTGTATGGTCTAAAACAAGCTCCAAAGCAGTGGTACAAGAAGTTCGACAACTTTATGATGGAGATTGATTACCAAAGATGCCACGCTGATCATTGTTGCTACTACAAGAGGTTTGACAGTAGCTTTCTTATTCTCTTGCTCTATGTTGATGATATGTTAATCATAGGAGCTGATGCAAGAGAAGTACATCAGTTGAAAAGGCAGTTATCAGAACGGTTCTCCATGAAGGATCTTGGAGAGGCAAAGCAGATTTTGGGCATGAGGATTGAACGTGATGAGATGATGGGAAATGTGTATCTTTCGCAGGCGAGTTACATTCAGAAGGTGTTGGAAAGATTCAGCATGTCAGAGTCAAAGCCTGTGAGTGTTCCACTGGGCAGTCAGTTCAAACATTCAAGGAAAGAGTCACCAAGGAATAAGGAGGAACGTGCTCAAATGATGAGGGTACCATATGCCTCAGCAATTGGTAGCATCATGTATGCCATGGTGTGTACAAGACCAGATATTGGTCATGTAGTAGGAGTAGTAAGCCGGTTCATGGTGATCCGGGCAAGCAACATTGGGAAGCAGTGAAGTGGGTCCTGCGATACTTGAGAGGTACCACAGACAAGGCTCTATGTTTCAAAGGCAAGAGTTATGTGGATGCTGACTTGGCATCAAATGACCTCGATGGGAGAAGAAGTACAATCGGCTATGTTTTTACTTATGGCGGTACTGCTATATCTTGGACTTCTAAGTTGCAGAAGGTTGTTGCATTGTCCACTACGGAGGAAGAGTATGTAGCTGTGACAGAGGCAAGTAAAGAGATGGTGTGGTTGCAGACTCTCTTGGGGGAACTTGGGAAGGAGCATGAAAATAGTACTCTTTTCAGTGATAGTCAAAGTGCTATATTTCTAGCAAAGAATCCGGAATTTCACTCAAGGACAAAGCATGTTGAGTTGAAGTATCACTACATTCGTCATCTTTTGGAAAGGAAGATCTTGCAGCTTATGAAGATACTTGGAATTGAGAATCCAACGGACATGTTTACTAAGGTGGTGACCTTAGAAAAGTTGAAGTTATGCATAGCGTCAATTGGCCTTGGAACTTGAAGATAAGGCTAGGCGATGTCAGGCGGATAAGGGAGGAGAAACAAGAAGATATGGTTACATGGACGATTTAGTCTCCAAGTTGGAGATTGTTGGAGTGTGGAGTCTAAAATTATTTGGGGCCCATATTTTCTTCGGCCCAGTTAATCCTAATGGGCTTAGGGTTATGGCGAATGCTCTTTAAATTGATATCTTCTCATTGTAATCCGTATCTGAAAATATAGTAAAAAACCTGGCTTGGCATCGCCCCCAGACGTAGTCGCAAGACGAACTGGGTAAACAAATCTCGTGTTTATTCTTTTCGTTATCGTGTGTGTGCATACAAATTCCTAACAGAGACATCCATTCATTTCTGGCCCATGGAGAACTTGGCGAAGTTAGTGTGGTGACAACATCAACCCAGTGGTCGAAGAAGTAAAGCTTCAGCTTGCGGACACTAATCATTGAAGCATAGACAAACTTCTCTAGAAGTGAATATCGGATTTTGGCCTCATAAAGGGTATGACTGATGTAGTATATCGGCCGATGCTCCTGTCCTTTGACTCGTACGAAAACTACACTGATGGCGTCCTCGGAGGCTGTGAGGTATAGGAACGGCTTGTCGCTTGGGACTGGTTTGGCAAGGAGCATAGAGTTAGCAAGGTACTCCTTGAGCTTTTGGAAGACTATTTGACTTTTTTTTATTCTAAAAAAATTAATATTTCGGACTGTGGCAGAGAAATGCTTTCTTTTGTCATCGAGCATAGAGATAAACCAGTTCAAAGATGCCAAACATCATGTGAGCCTCTGGAATTGCTTGATGTTGTGAGGTTTTTGTAGTGTTCTAAAAGTCTGTCACGTCAGCTTACTTGGTCGGATTATCATAGCAAAATAAATTACTGCAAGTATACGAAATCGTCGTAGTAGAATAAAGAGTATAACGATCAAGTAGTATTAAACCATGGGATTTAGGAGTATGTTGTGGCCCTAGTGCTTTGTGCCGACACGTTATTATAGTTGCGAGACGAGGGCAAAGCGAGGAAAAGAAACAAAAAGCACAAAATATAGCAATTAAATGAAATACAATAAAAGCAACACCCGACTAAGTAGGGTCAAGGAGAGAGGAACGTAACTCTATGTGATGATCAAATTACAAAAGTCAAATAAATGAATTAATTAAAATACCTAGTTAATTTCTCAATTGTGAAAAAGGAATAAAGACTCTAGGCTAGCAATAAGCTCAATAGAGTAAAAAGCTATGAAGATCAACCATTCTTCTTCGTGTAATATAGTCTCGCACTAAGGTGTTCTCAAACCCCGTACTAAAGTGTACTCCTAATCCTCCACTTTTCGCTCCTAAATTCGAGCTAAAACGTCTAATGATGGGGACTCTAATGCATTCTATCATCTCGCAAATTGTTTAGAAGCATAGTTTACACATTCAATTAATCATGACCCTCACTAATACAATTAGTCATGCTCACGCAACTCTCGTAATATAGCAAGCACATTACATGCATAGACGTAGTAATAATGAATCAAAGAACAATAAAGCTCATCAATATATCAATAACATTTAAGAAATTAAAATTGGAATAACTAAATCAAAATATAAATTCAAAATTCATAATTATCTCAAACACCTAAAATTACTAAGCGTACTAGAGCATCAATTTAAACCCTAAATCTTGCAAAATAAAGGAAAATAAATAAATGAACCATTAATTGAAAAACAAGATAAAATTTAGAATAAACCCTAGAAAACAATCGTTGAATCCACATTTAATCTTGAAGCTCCAAAAATACTCCCCTCATCTCCAAGTAGACACCCCACCTAGTGGGTGGAGTTAATATTTTACTCTCAGAACCCTACAATTTTCTCTCTCAAATGTAGCAAAAAAAAGTCGCTCACTGCTGCTGCCTAATTCTGCTATGCTTTTTGCTGAAAACCCAAATCATCCTTGAAAACCCTACATGCTATGGCCGCCCATTAAATTCAAACACTCCATCAACATATTTTTTAAGGATATATACAGTGATGGCGTCAATTCTATAAAACAAGGATCTAAATTTTCAGGTGTGTAAATAAACACGCAGCGGCGATCATGGATTCTGTTACTAGGGTTCTTCAATTATTCAAAATTCTACTGTGAATCTTATTCGATTTTTGGATTTGATCCTGCGTCTGATCATGTTTGATACTTTACACCTGGACTTCATCAAGGAAAGGTTATGTGATTTCCTCCATGCTTCAAGTGGCGGCACTTCTATGGCTGATTTGGATAACCCAGTGACTCTTCCACAGCGACTTCGCAGGAGCAGCCCAACCCTGACCGGGATATTATCCATGCAATGTACTCTTTCTTTCCGGGTTTCACAAGTTTCGTAAAAAACTTTCAACAGTCGCGTGCTCCGGCGGCTTCTTGCGAGGATTGTCCTGGACATCCGAGGCCCCTGTCGGTGGATGCTGAGAATTCTTCTTTAATTCCCGAAAAACCCGTACTACTTGGTAATGGTGAGGTGTCCCCTCGTGTTGGCAAACATTTTTTTTCGAATATGGAGATGATTCGTCCTCCTTCGCTCAGCGGGTTAACATCCCAGATTCCATGCTGTTGCCTAGGGTTCCCGTGCGATCCACATGTGACTTGGATGTTGATTTTGGTCCTCGGTCTGTTGTTCAGGAAGAGCGTTTACTTTTGGATGATGGAAATCAGGGTCTAAAACGTTCTTTCAATTCGCACAGGTTCTTTCGGGGGTCTTCAGGCCTCCCCCAACAGATGCCTGTCCTGCGGGTCCTGTGCCTACCCCTAAGCCAATGAGACAGGGTGAATTTTTTATTTTGGAGGTGGATGAGTCCGCATATCAACAAAGTGTATGAACCTTCGATAACACGCTTATTGGCCGTTTATTCACTCAGGCAGGTAAACCTATGCTTACTCGGGTTGCTCTTTCTAAGACTTTGGATAAAATTTGGCCGCCGGCGTCGAGATGGAAATTGATACCCCTGGGTAAGGGATACTTCACGGTGGTTTTTGCAACTTTGTTGGATAAGAAGAGGGTAGGGAAACGTCGTAGCTGGTAGTTAGACTCGGGAAATTTTCGTCTTCAGGATAGGGTCTGGGATTTTAATCCTAACAAGGTGCGTACCTCTTCGGTTCAGGTTTGGGTTAGATTTATGGATTTGCCTGTTGAATATTGGCATCCGGAGATATTAGAGTCTCTTACTGTGGTTGTTGAAAATTTAATTCAGATTGATAGGAATACCTTAGACCGTACGTTGGGGCATTATGCGCGTATGCTTATTGAGGTTGACCTAAAAAATGTTTTGGAGCAGAGGATCATGTATAAGAGAACCAATCAATTTGCTTTCACCACTCTACATTATGAGAATCTTCCTGACTTTTGTCGTAAATGCAATATGGTGGGTCATTCTACTATTGCGTGCAAAAAATCTAGTAAGAGCACGACGAATGTGGAGGAAATGGGAAGAAGTAGTAGGCGTAAGAGACGGGTTTCGCCAATGGCAGTTGCTTCTGAGGGAGCAGATGGAGTTCATGAGGTGGGTTTGGCGTCGGATGGTTGCAACGTACGGGGGCAGCAGGTTTTTTAGTCGGGCACCCCTACTGTCTCTCCTAGAGTGACGGATATGAGCCTGGCCTTGGCAGTTTCCAAAGCTCCTGCTTATGTTCCATCGGAGATGGACCTGAGTTGATAGGAGGTGCCACGTTCTCGCTCTCGTGGAAAGTTTCGTTTCCCAGATATTTCAATTCTGACGGGGGTGTCTATTAAGAAGGCCCTTCGGGGAGCTAATTCTACTCCACCACATCGACTGTTGAATGGGACGCCCACTCCTTTGTCGTCTCCACATTCGTCTGCTGTTCAGCAGGAACACTTGCAGAGAGGGGCATTTGTTCTCTCGGCTGGTCCCTCTTTGGAAATTTCTAGATCAAATTTTATTCTTGATAATTTGGCGCCCATGTCTAAAGAAATGGCGCTCGTTGCGCGTCGCAACTGCAAGGATCAGTTGGAGGATGAGGAGAGTTTGCTACTGCCGAGGCACGGCTCCAGCTCACCTCAATGATTGTACTTTCCTGGAACACACAAGGACTCGGTAATGATCTGACTAGGGATGCGTTGGTGGCCCTTTGCCAATTGCATAAGCCGGATCTAGTGGTCATTCTTGAGCCAAAAGTCCTTTTTTTTAGTATTCCGGTGGGGTTTTGGAAGCTTCTCAATTTGACCCGTCTTGCTCATAATGAGAGGCTGTGTCTCAGGCCGAATATTTGGGTTTTTTATCGTCCTTATTTGGCTACGGAATTTCAGTAGTCAATGTACGTTGTTGTCTTAGTTGTTGTATGCTGCTGTCTTAGTTGTTGTTTGTTGCTGTCGTAGTTGCTGTTTGCTGCTGTCTTAGTTGTTGTATGTTGCCGTCATAGTTGTTGTATGTTGCTGTCTTTATATCTATTTCCTGCTGTTTTTTGCTTTGAACAGCTACGTTATTTCGGTCATGTGATGGCTTTGTATTCCGGTTCTTGTTCTTACGTGTGTGATTTTTTTTAGGCCTTGTATTCCGGACCTTGTCCTTAGGGGAGTAAGGGCTTGGATGTTTGCACTCTTTTTCCATTGACCGGTTTGTCCATATGGGTGGTTTACGGCGAGATTTTATTGAGGCACATCCATCCTTCATTTTTTCTCCTTTATTCGGATTGTGGATTCTCTTTTCTTTTTCTTTTAATAATAATATCATATTTCTCTATTCTCAAACCAAGCTATTGGCCTTCTTTTCTTAATAAAAGCAAATGGGTCGTTGCTTTTTTTTTTTTTTTGGGATTGGGCTGTTGTCTTCTTTGTTTAGGCTCAGGTTAAATGCACCCACAACTGTTTTGAAACACACACTTAAATTTATAATTATAATTAATAATATACTAAATAATTAATATGCTCCTAATTACCTGATAAATCTAATTATGCACCCACCACTTTATTTATCACCCCATCTAAAATTCAAACCCACTTTCTACGTCACCAGCAATAGAGTCGTCGTCGTGAGCTGAAAACCCTTCAAGATGGAATCGTTCCCCCTTTTTTCAAAGAAAGGTCCTTCATAGTTCCCGACCTTTCAAGTGGGATAAATCCAAAGGAATTGGAATCTGTGTTACCGGGGCTGGATTTGGGATGAGAGAAGGTGGACTTTAGAGAGAGAAAGATCAGGTTTCAAGAAGAGAGAAAAGGCAGAATTGTTTTTCTATAAAATGAGAGATGG
Source organism: Prunella vulgaris (assembly GCA_026898435.1). Lineage (NCBI taxonomy): Eukaryota > Viridiplantae > Streptophyta > Magnoliopsida > Lamiales > Lamiaceae > Prunella > Prunella vulgaris. Next base: position 72,221 of record JAPKLY010000552.1, read on the forward strand.
CAGATTGGGATCCCAATCTAACATGTGGAATACATATTGGCTATGAAAATATTTTCGTCAAAACTCTGAGAAGTATCTTTTGAGAAAAATAATTCTGCCTCATTTTATAGAGCCCGTAAACACTATAAAAACAATTGGGGTCTTCCTCATTTCTATAAGAAGAGAGAGAAGGTGGACTTTTGGCGATGGAGGCTTGGCGCCGATGGCGGCGAGAAGGCACGACTACAGGATTATTTTGATTGGAGCTTTCGTATTTTTTTATTTGTGTGTTGAAGTGGCTATAGGATTTTGATCGTATTTCTTATTTGTGTATGCAGGATTTTGATTTTAGAGGAAGGTAAATATATGTAAATTTTATGTGGGTGTACTCAGAATTAAAAGGGTGTATTCAATTAATGTGTGCACTTAAATAGTTGTGGGTGCATTTAATCTTAGCCCTTCATTTAATGGCAAATGGGCGGAATTTGTTGTGCTGAAAAAGGATGCCCTTTAATTGCAAACCGGGCTGTGGGATTGTGCAATTGAGCTCAAGAAATGGGCTGCTGCCTTGTTTCATTTAATTCCAAATGGGCTGCTGGCCCTTTAATTTTCAGTTAATTTGCAAATGGGTCGCAACATTTTCTCATCTCAATTGGATGCTCCTCAATTGCAAATGGACCAAAAGTGTGCTGGAAATAAATATAAGATGGGCCCAATTATTTTTCTCCTCTCGATCTATTTTTTCTATTGACTAAATGAAATATTAAACGCGTGATTTGCTCCAAAAATTCTCAATTTCCTATAAAATAAACAAAACATTACTTTTTTTTTGGAAATTAAGTGCAATTCCGTCAAATTAGTATAAAAATATGCATGAAATCCAATCAATTAATCAAATAAGGCATATGAATTTTTGAAATAGTAGTTGGTGTCTAGAGCCGACTAGTCGCTTCCTAAGCCGTCTGCCTACTAGGTCATTTTCAATTAGGTTTGTTTCTTTTTTTTTTGTAGGTTGACTAGGTATTGACTAGACTATTTAGACTCCGACTAGACCGTCTAAGTGCCAACTAAGCCGTTCTAATTTAAATTTTTTTATAATTGTATTGTCATTTTTAACAATCTCTTTAATTATTGTGTTCTTATTTTTAATATGTAAAATTTAAAAGTTTGAAATTTGAACTAATATGTGTTATTTTTTTATTTTTAAACTATGATTTTATTGAATTTAGAGTTTCATTGTTTCTATAACCTATGATTTTAATATTGAAGTGTGGTAATGTCAAATGTTTTATTATTTTATAAATTATGTATTATTAAATTATTAAATAATTAATTATATTTATCGTTTAGGTAATTTCGACTATTCTCCTGCTAATCGCTCTAGTCGTTAGATCATAGTGGTTCGACCGACTAACAACTTTTAGAACATTGAGTTTTTGCATGTTGAAAATTGTCTTGATGTTCGCTGGATTAACATCGATACCTCACTAACTCACTATATGGCCGAGGAATTTCACTAAATATTATTAAAATACATGTTATATTGCCCATATATATGCATAAATTTCACAAAGGTGTAAATGGAAAAGGAAATTTTATAAAAATTGCTACTGATGTAGATTTGCAATAAAGAAAAGAGTTGTAGTTAACTCCTACCAATTGCCAGTTGCCACGACCATTATTTTTGAAAACCGGTTGGACAGTGAACCGGCCACAGAATTGATCCGGTTGCCCCTGAAAACCATTTTTACGGTTCAACTGGAAAAAATCGGTCAAAACCGAAAAAAATCGGTCTACTTTTATATTTTAATTTTTTTATAATTCTTTTATTAAATTAAATTGTAAAACATGTCTCAATCCCAAAATTAATTTATTCTACAATTCCTATATTTTAAATTTTCATAATAATATTTTAATTTGAGATTTTACTTATACATGAATTATAATTTGGTATTATACCTTGAACTATTTTGAGTATTTTAATTTCGATTGTTTGTGATTCTATTATTTTATTACTTTATTTCAATATGTGACATATAATTTATTAAAATTTTATATGAGAATATTTAATTTATTTTATTTAATTTATATAACATATATAATATTTAAAAATATAAGTCAAAATAAATTTAACGGTTAAACCGCCGGTCCAACTGGTGGAACCGTGAATTGGTGCTCTATACGGTGACATTAGTCACCGGTCCAGTTATTAAAACACTGGACACGACATTGAAGAGGGGAAAATACAGTGGGCTTTGAGTTTGACCCTTGTTTTGCTCTTAAGTGGGCCGCAAATTATGCTTTCTTAAATTTTCTCCTTTTGGGCTAAGTCCCATTGCATGATTGGGTTTGGGCTGTTAGAATTTTGTGTCTTACACCTTCACTGCACATCAATTTCTGTTCCCACTTTATTTCTCTTTCTGAATTCTGCGGCAACAGCAAGGTGAAGGTGATGCCCTTCTCTCTCTCTCTCTCTCTCTCTTAAATCGTTTCGTCTTGATTTTCTTTTGAGTGTCACCTGAGAGTTCTTTTTGTTCCGGTCTTTTGTACAACTTCCTATATGAACTACAATTTTCGATTTAATTAGCATCTGTCTACAGTTTACAGCAGCAAAATGAATTGCTTGGAATCTATCCAGTTCTTTGGTTTCCCAATGTTGAATTAATCAAGAATTAGTTTTCTGAAGCTTATTTCCTGATATTGTCCTTGTCTTTATGAATTTTTTTCTGTATTTCAAAGTCCACTCTAATTCTGTGAATCCTTGTACGGAGTAGAAAATGCTTTTTTTGTTTTGTTTTCGATTTGGGTAAGTTAATGCTAGTTGGTAATTTTCTAATCCATCATAGGAAGATTGTTCTCAAATAAGAAGCTGTTTGTATTTAATTTTGAAGTAAAACTAAGAGTTTGTGCATTGTTCTAGTTTCTATAATTAAATTATGCAAAGTAGTTTGTTTCACTAAATAGTATTAGTTGTTTCAATAAAGGGAGTATTGGTTGCAAACAGTTCCACGGTGGAATTGGTTAACACAATACAAAGTCAAGAGTTTGTGCATTGTGCTAGTTTCTATAATTAATCATTTCCAGAACGAGCTGTTATGGAAACTTTGGTGGATTGAACTTTTAGGTTTTATAATTAGTCACTGTAGTAGCTAGTATCAGTTTTTGTTTATTGGTGTCTAAATGTGTAGTGCATGCTGTGGTATCAGGCAAGGGTAATACTAACCCTATACAGCCAAACCCAAATTTCAAATTCTTATGGCATTAAGACTTTCATCCGTTGTCTCCTCCACAGTGGTCCGTAGACGACTTCCTCTGGTGGGTGCTTTTTGTATGCTTAGTTGGGGCCTCTGCTCAATATCTCCATCTTCAAGAACAGGGTGTGCTCACTCTCTCCCTTTCGCTCCTCTTTTACGGTAAATTTGTACATTGCATGCTTGAGTAACTACATTTATAATAGTGTTTCAAACTGAGAATTGACATCTAAATGCTGTTCATTCCTCAAAATGTACAGATCAAGTGCAGAGCCACAGGGTAAGAACGTTCGTACTATAAGAATGGAAGCAAGTAAGGCTACTGTGCCCAGCATTGTTGTCTATGTTACAGTTCCAAACAAGGAGGCAGGTCTGTTTCATGCTTTATTATTTGTATTTTAAATTATTAAGCTGCAGGGGCAATGTCCACTTACGAAAGTGCGTCGAGTGTAGATACATGTCTTCCTAGGAAACGATTGATTGGTTGGTTATGCGGAACAGATAATAAAATTTCCTATTTTTTGTTGTTGTTTATCTTTATCACAGCATGTGTTCCATCTCATATAAATATCTCTGTTTCATCATTTTTATACCATGTGTTGATTTTATTGAACACCGTCCACTTATAATGTTATGTTGATTATCTATTTAAATCTCGTTAAGCACATTGACTATAACTAATCGATTTCCTCATAACCAATCAAATCTATTGATTTTGTTTGAACTACAATCAATCTTGCTGATTCTCTAGCACTAATGAATCTTGTGTTTGACCTTTAGTTCTTTGATAAATTTTGCCATACATGATACATCTAGTCATAAAGAAAGGTCTCTGATAGGATTTTGAATGTGCCATTACCGCCAATTACTAAAGTATATTCAAGAAGAAGGAAAGCACAAGATATTCAGTGATTTGATTGTCATGATTCCTTTTTTGTTTTATTTAGATTTGATATGATATGATTTTCTTAGATTGATAAGATTTATTTTTTCCTTAGATAGCAGCCCACAATTATGGGTCTTAGAGGGATATTTAATTGATTGTAACTTTTGGGGAAGATCATCAGAAATTTGTTATTGAGAATACAAGTCTACAACTTTCGTGCTGGTTACTAGGGCAATTCAAGAACTTTTCTTGGGTTTCTAGGATTTTACATTTGAGTTCCTAACAATTGGCCTCAGAGCCAGAATCAAGAACTCACCCGTTTCCGCAAAGATGGTGTCTAACAAACAAAGGTTTACACAACTTGAGATGTCCATCGCTAGATTGAGTGAAGCGGTGCAGTCCCTTGCGGAGCAACGCGGGAACCACTCAGGGAGTGAAAACGATGGAGATCGACTGGGGGTAAGACGCCCAAGGGGGCCTGGGAGACACCCAGGCATCATTGATGTTGAACAAGGCCACCACCGTTTCCAACGAAGCCAACAAGAAAGCGGCATCAGCCCCAGAGAACATACTGGCAGATTCCGGGGTCGTGGAGGGCGAATCTCTTATGGCAATCGTGAGGAAGGAGAGGGATCACGGGGACGTTCAAGTATGGGATACAATCCGTTTGCCACCCGCCTTGGTCCATTCCACCGTGATGGATCAGAAACAGAGGATGAAGAAGGGGATAACGATCAAACATCCGACACGGAGTCAAGGGGATCAATTATAAGCCGACACCGTGAGAAACCTCGTGATCATCGTCCTAAAGGAATTAAAATGGAGTTTCCAAAGTTTGTGGAAGATGACCCTATCAATTGGCTGGATAAAGCTGAACAATACTTCAAACTAAAGGAAGTACGAGAGAGATTGTGTGAAGATAGCCTCATACTATCTTGATGGTGATGCACGCCAGTGGTGGCGATGGTTTGAACAAACCAACAGCGACAAGCGAGTTTATTGGGATCAATTCAAGGAAGGATTACTCCTTCGGTTTGGAAACTCCTAACTAGAAGATGTGAACGAAACGCTGAGCCGGTTGAAGCAAACGGACAGGTTTCGAGATTTTCTAAAGGAATTTGAAAAGGGGACAAATCAAGTTCCGCATTGGCCAGCAAGTGCACTCCTTGGCACGTTTATGGCCGGATTAAAACCAGAGTTAGCAGGAGAAGTGAAGATGTGGAAACCTCGCAACCTCCACGAAGCCATAGAGTTGGCCACTCGCAAAGATGAGCAACTTCGTACTTCCAAACCTGTATTGAATACCCAGCGAAGCAACTACACGCCATTCAGCAAGAACCCATTGCAGCACACTGGGAAACCAAGCTTTCCTGCCAACAGTTCTGCAGTACCACCCACAAAATCTGCAAACATAGGGATAAATACACCCCAACAAGGTAGGTCAATGCTCTCAAGTGAGGAGATATATCGGAGGAGACCAGCTGGCCTATGTTTTACTTGCAACGAGAAGTACACATGGAATCACACGTGCCCTAATGCCAAATTTATGTGTCTGATCGTGGATAACAGTGAGGGGGAGGAGGTAGAGGAAAAACCCAGGTACGATGAAGAGGAAGGTGGAATTGGTGAAGAGGTCGTTGATCTCAAAAAATTGGATTTGAATCCAACCCCTCCTACAGGGAACACACTCCACACCTTGCAGCGAGAAGAGGGCAGCAGATCATTAAGATTCCACAGTAACATTGGCCATGCCAAATTGTTGTTATTAGTGGACAGCAGAGCAACTCTCAACTTCATCTTGGATGAGGTAGCCCAAGCATTACGACTTCCGTTTAATTGGATGGCCAGACCACTCCGAATTGGCACCGGAGGGGGGCGATTCATAGAATGCAACTCACGCTATGAGAATATACCCGTTGAAATTCAAGGGCTGAAATTCTGGGTTAATCTCTACGGAATTCCGTCACCCGATATTGATGTCATTTTGGGTATTCCGTTGCTGGAGGATGTGAGCCCTTTAATGGTAGATTGTAGAGAAATGTCCTTAAATATATGGTACCATGATGAGCTCTACCTTCTAAAGGCAATTGGGTTCAAAAACCCCCAAAAGAATGGAACATAAGAGAGTATGACGAGAATGGGAAAGAGGAGCAGAATGTTATCTATTATCTTCGCCAGAATTTTATGGCCCACAACAGATTACTAGCGAAGGACAAATGCAAGAGATTGAGCAGCTGTTGTCCCAGTTCAAAGAAGTCAGCACCGCGTCGAACAAACTTCCTCCACAACGAGAATTTGACCACCGAATTCGATTGGTCGATGAGAGCAAACCAATCTATGGGAGACCTGCTGTCCCCATCCCGTTCCATGAACCAGGCTCTACAGCTGTCCATGAAGTTAATATACAGCTGCAGGAAAGAGATGGACTCTTACGTGAGCTAAAACTCAACTTGAAGGCTTCTCAGAATCAAATGTAGCAGTATGCGAACGCTAAACGACGCCCTGAGCAGTTTGAAATGGCTGATTGGGTGTTCCGCCGCCGTCGACCCTATCGCCAGCACTCTATCTTCAAGAGGCTCAACCAGAAACTATCTAGCAGGTATTTTGGTCCGTTCCAGGTGAGCGAACGCATTAGTCCTGTAGCTTACAAGCTCGCACTACCCGACAATGCCCCCATACATCCTGTGTTCCATGTGTCATTGTTAAAACGCAAAATTGGCGACATAAGTAGTGTACGATTTACATTACCGCCATTTGCAGCTGATGGTTCTCTAGCTCTCCATCCACAACAGATTTTACAATACCGTTGGAGAGAGAAAAAAGGGTACAGATTCTTAGAAGCCTTAGTGCAATGGTTGACAATGACAAATGATGATGCCACATGGGAGCTGGTGGCCGACTTGCGTGCCAAATTTCCAGACCTTAACCTTGAGGACAAGGTTCTTTTCGACGGTGGGGGTGATGATAGGATTTTGAATGTGCCATTACCGCCAATTACTAAAGTATATTCAAGAAGAAGGAAAGCACAAGATATTCAGTGATTTGATTGTCATTATTCCTTTTATGATTTACTTAGATTTGATATGATATGATTTTCTTAGATTGATAAGATTTATTTTTTCCTTAGATAAAAGCCCACAATTATGGGTCTTAGAGGGATATTTAATTGATTGTAACTTTTGGGGAAGATCATCAGAAATTTGTTATTGAGAATACAAGTCTACAGCTTTCGTGCTGGTTACTAGGGCAATTCAAGAACTTTTCTTGGGTTTCTAGGATTTTACATTTGAGTTCCTAACAGTCTCATCACAAAGTTAGTATATCCAGGCCTAAGGCTTCATCAATTATTTCCAATTTTGAGGTTTGATTCTGTTATGAAATCCTCCTGCTGGCACTTGAGTAACCTCTATCTCTATGTGTTATTTACCTTCGTCTGTCAATAAATCATTTTCTGGTTAAAGGAAGTCTATGACCACTTTCATGCTTTTTGGTATATTTTTCTTTATTTTTAGCAGTTCCTTTTCCCTGTTTGATATATTCTAACATATATATTGTGGGCCTGTTATTCCACATTGAATCCGCAAGAAATTATGGATGGGTACTTAAGTGAGAGGTAATCCTCCACTCTTTAGCTAGCTTTGGGTGGAGTTAGAGCTTTCATTATCTTATCCTCTGTCTAAAAATCTGAGAGAAAACCATATGTATGTACCTACCAATGATATTGACAACTGTGGATTATTATGTGTTTTTCCTACCTGACATTATATCTTTTACTGCACCAATACTATAGATGTTAAAATGGAACTTACTGAAATTCCTTTTGTTTAATGTACTGGCGCTTGGTGCAGGGAAAAAATTGGCTGAGAGCATAGTCAAAGAGCGACTTGCAGCATGTGTTAACCGGGTACCAGGTTAGTGCTTGTGCTCCTTGAGTGAAGGTGGAAGTAGGCCATTGGTATTAACTTGACTTGCGAAGGGTAGTTCTTTTATAATGATCGTCACTGTGAACATATAGTTAGTATCAAAATTGTAGTTCAGCTTGATCCGAAGCAATTATTGTGGTATGCCTCGATCAATTGCCACCTTCAATTTAATTTCATAATATTGTGTACCTAAAGCTGTTATGTCACAAGTTTTGCGGTGCTAAATTTAACTCTTTCCTCGTAGCTTCGTTTCATTAGGGCAAATAGGCCTCAAAACTTTTCGTTGCAATTGCATGCTCTTGGAATAGAATATAAAACTGCTGTTTTAAGTTTTATTAGCATGCCTCTGCAAATCATTGTGTTTATAATTAAGTAGTGGAAGCTGTAGCAAGCAATCTGTAATGAATTTGTGGAGCTCTTAATTGAGCAATCATTATCTAGTGTAAATGTGCCAAATTTGACTGTGGTTCTTGTTGTTTTACCTTTGAATCTTCATGTTCAATACATGCATAATTACTAGTTTTCTTTTATTTGCAGGTATCGAATCAGTTTATGAGTGGAAGGGAGAGGTAAATATCGTTGTGATCACTAAGATTCTGGAATACCTTATAGAGAATTGATCCATTTTCCACTGGATTTGTGAACAGATACAAACTGATTCCGAAGAGCTGCTTATAATCAAGACCAGGGAATCTCTTCTGGAGGCTTTAACACAGCATGTAAAGGCAAATCATGAATATGAGTAAGTATTGTAATTCTTGAGCCAGTGTAATGTAGTAAATCAGGAATTTTGCTGAATAACCTTACGGCTGTGTTGATGGTACATGATGCTAAATTTGTTGTGCATATGGGTTGGTGTATTCTGGATAACCCGAGGTGTAAAATAACTAATGTATCATTAGGATAGTAATGGAAACAGCAAATAACAAAGCATATTTTCGTATTATGATGGAATTAAACCCTCCTTTCTTTTCTTTGATAGGGTTCCTGAGGTGATTTCCCTGCCCATAACTGGTGGCAATACAGAGTATCTGGAGTGGATTAAGAACAGCACTAGGGACTAAGTAAACTAGAGAGAGGAACGGGAAGCAGGAAAGGGTATGTGAATAATAGTTAGTAATCGGGGAATTAGGAGAGGCATATCTTTCTCCAAACAAGCACCCGTTCCCATTCTGCGTTCTCAATGCTTTCCCGATATATGTTTCTCGTGTTCAGATAATTTGAGAAATGAACATTCTAAGCATTATTACATGTGGATTGATGCATATTACTTGTCTCAGTTTTCATAATCTAGTGCTTGCTTGATTGGACTGGGACATATAATGTTTGCTGTTTTACATTTTATGCACAATAATACCCTATTATAAGCGTTGGGTGGTGGTTTTCTACTCCCCGTCCGTGAAAAATGGTCCACATCGTTTTATTAGTTTGTTCGTGAAAGATGATCATGTTCTCTAAAATGTAAAAAATTATCATTATTTATATTCTTCAATATATATTTATTTACACTATTTGTCATTGAATTTTAAATACAAAATTTGTATAACAATTTATTTTATACTCTTTTCATTTCGTAGGAATTTGTAACCCACGAAATTTCACAATTTATAAGAAAAATGTGTTTTGTATATAAAGTAGTGATATATGTGTAAATATGTGTATATATATGTGAGTATACACACAAATTAATGTTTTTTAGTAATGTGTAATATGTATGAAATATCCAAATAAGGAAAGTATGCAAATTATGTTCAACAAAGAGTGTACTTGATTTGACTATAGTGTCTTACTTTCTTACATAATATTTATCTTTCTTAAACACCATTGAAGAACCTATAACATATTTTTTTGGTGGATGGAATGAGTATATATTAATGTTGTATCTGGGTTATGTGTAGAGGCTGTCTCCTGAAATAATAATCTGTTTTCAAAATAATATCTCTTGTTTTTATGTTCGAAATTCAAATGTGCAAATAATTTTATAGATGTGTCAAAATATACAGAATTTTGTTTTGATTTAAAATAAGGCTCTCCCACTAATCCGCTAATTGATTATTGAGATAGATATATCGAGTCATTACTTTTTAATAATATTATACCTTATAATTACAGATACATTTTATTATAAAAAATTGTTTTGCACTTCATGATGTTATAAGAAGAATATGATTAAGCAAAAAAATATGATAAAATTTCTAAACGTTATTATTATTTAGTTTATCATTCTTCAACCCTTCTCTATTGGTAATTTTAGAAACTGCAACCTATATATTTTATTTTTATTAAAAGAGTAGGACTTTTGTGGAACTTATTCTAATATAAAATTTATACCACAAAATGTAGTTTTTAATACCATGAGATATACTTACTATTATCATAGTACAAAGATATTATAATATTAATAAGTATATCTTGTGATCTAAATTTCATAATATGAAATTTATACATAAATTTTTTTTGTGTTATTTAAATAGTCTAGTAAATATATATAAAATCTAATTTAAAGAGTCTTTCATAAGTTTTTATTTAAGGGTCATTTGCATATAACCCTAAATATAATCTCTTAATTGCAAAACACCACACCAAACAATCCATCTTACAAAGCAATACAAATGTGGAGCCCACACTATCCCTGAAATCTAACATCATCACTCAATTATAATATTTTCACATATCTTTAATCCCTCATGGATAATTTCTCTCTCTAAAAATGACTCTCTCGCCTGAAGCAGCGCGTGGGTGATCTTTCCAAGAAAAACATTCATCATTTCGCCGGAGATTTCCGTATCTCCTCGGTGATTTGGCCGGTTCCTCTCAGCCAGTCAGGGCTTGAGACTCCTCCGCTTCGGGTACCCTTTTCCTGGCAATAGGGCGGCTCGTGAGTGTATCTAGGCACCGTTTCATCTCCTCGGTGTAGTCTTAATATGGCTATATATACATCCCTATTAGGGACTCTTGATTCTCAATTCTTTCTAGAAGATTTCCTCAGCAATATATCTCTCTCAAACTCAAAAGATCTACTAATCCTTATGGAAGCAACTCTCAATGAAATGTGGGGAAAGTTTACTCTTTCTGAAACTGAGAGCGCTGAAATCGCGATTGAAGAAACAGAGCAAGCAACACCTAAGTTTGCGGCGGTGGGGCGCTTCGCAATGAGAAAGAAAATAGGGGCGCAAGAACTTGAGCTGGCAATGAAAAAGATTTGGCAACTCACATACCCTTTGAAGGTGTCGGCTATTACTGAAGGTAAATTCATTTTCCGATTTGGGACAGAGGAGGAAATGGCCAGAATTCTGCATAACTGTTAAGTACCTATTTAGATTTTGATGTGTGCAAAACATGAATTCTAGTTGAACTAAAACTAATATCTTGACTTGAGAAAATTGACTTAGAAAACTATAGTTGAAGGGAAAGTCTACAACTGTATATTTGATCACCCTATAGTCATGACATGACCCTACAGCTGTAATGTTTCTCTACAGTGAGTTTCTATGTTTTTCAGGACCCTACAACTACAAAGTTCAAGACCCTACAGCTGAAATATCCGTTTGAAGATTGAAGTACAAGTTCAAGACTTTTTGAAGATTATCAAGACCCTTAAGCTCAAATTAATGTAGCAATTCTTGCACTCACTATAGAGTACTTAAAAGGATGTTTTCACGGAGTTTCTGGAGGTTATTAAGGACTAATTGAAGACAACCAGAATTCTGAGAATGAAGAAAAATAGTACAATCAGTACTATTCTGTGTGGAGGATGAAGACCACTTTACTATGCCTATAGAGAGAGAGGAGCCTTATCCAGAATTCAAATTTGAATCTCTCAACGGATAAGTCACTCCACTCCATCTATAAATAGGAGATGTTCTCAGAGGAAGCAATAACAACAACCTGCGCATACAAGCATTCAACCTGAGCAAAGTCTACAGCCAACAATTTCTGAGAGAGAGATTTTATTTTCTTTGTGATTCATAGGATAGTTGGTTAGGATTTTTCTTAGAAAGAATCACAATCTTTGTTGTTGTTCCATCACTTGGTTTGTCATTTCTATTTTAGTGTAGATATCTCTGTGTGAGGTTTGTTTAACTCTTAGTGAGTTATACTTTGAGTGAATAGGATAGTGTCTCTTTTTAGAATAGGAATCTGAGTGAACTTAGTTCTAAGGGGGAACTATTTATATTGATCTTTGCGATCTTTTCTTAGTGAATTTGGAACCTAAGTGGTGTAACAGTAGATGTAGGTTGTCTTTTTCATAGACACTGAACCACTATAAACCCTGCTATTTTATTTATCTTGTTTATTTATCTTTTTGTATTGAATATTTATCTTACTGTTACATTCATCATTGTATTTAAATTTGTGCATAAAAACTTTGTGTTTTTCACAAAGGAACTGGACTGTACAGCTGTAGACTTCATTAAGTCACTCAGCTGTTAAGTCTTTTCATATTGTTTTTCATTTACACTAACACTTATTTCCGCTGCACATTTTGTCACGCCCCAATTTTCATAAACAGCGGAAATCTTACTTTTAATTAATAATTTGGAAAATATCTTTTTAGAACGTGAACCCTCATGCTTGGAATAAAATTTCTTTTCTTTTAAAAACCTTTTAGAACTAAATCAGAGTAAAACATTTTTAATAATTGAACCCTTAACTTAATATACATAGCTCATTCAATACAATCATAAAAATCATGAAATATCATCTCAAATATAATTAACATAATTCACATGTGAAACTAACTTAATCTAATATCATACAACATATAAGACATCAATCAAATCATGCCATAATTCATAAATATTCATGGAACAGCAGCTGGTGTGTTACTTTTGAAAGTAGGTCGGGGTGTATTCATCAAAACTGGGTGTGTACGAAAACAACCCACTAACTAATACAAAATCCTATTTCTCTAACACTCTTATCTTGTCATGCAATTTATAACCTCTAAATACTTAAAAAAAATCATATAATACATATTAAAAGGAATTACCATGAAAGCTCCACTTATCTCACATAAAATGATGTCGTAGTAAGTTAAAGGACTATAACGAACCCTAGACTTCTACTATGAATAAATTCGTGAAATTAGGCTAACATACATAATATTTTAATTACTCAAAAAATATCATATAGCAATAAGACAATTATTCATGCGTCCATCTCTAATAATCTAAAATCACAGTTTCATAAACATTCAAAGATTTCATACTTTCAGCAGTGCGTCATCAACAAAATAAATCGATTAAAAATACTTAAGCTACTGGAAAAATTCCACAAAAATTCATATTGGTTACTGACTTCATATAATATTTATCTATAATTTTTACCAAATTTTATCCGTAACTAATTTTTATCAAACATTCGCGAGATTCGGAAATCCCCACAACCTGCCACATATTTTTCAAAAATTCATAACTAATTCGTTCTAACTCCAAATAAGATGATTCAAGATGCGTTGGAAAGCTAATTAAAAACTGTAACTGAATATTAAATTTAATTTACGAAATCCTTAAATCACGAAACCGTAAAATCCCTTAAAACTTACTGGAAAATAGAAACACATCAAATCCTACACATGCAAAAATACTAAAACTCATATTAATGACTTCATAATATTTAATTAAAATATATATCTAACATGCATCCTAATTCATCTTTCATGACTCATCAACCCAATCAAATAAGCATAATATTCAATGAAAACTCATATTGCGATTAACTAAAATCCATATACATCATATTAGAAATCAAGAAAACTAATTAGATTACTTACTTGTCCATGCACTTAATCAAATCATAAGCATGCAATCGTTCCAACTTGTGGAAAAAGACATAGTACCGAAACATAAAGAAATCTTGCAACATAAAAATAAGTCCTACTTGGTTTTTTTTTTTTTTAAACTTTATCCTTTATCTTCTCTTTTCTCGCATCACATCCACCTTCCTCCGCATCGCCAATCTCGTAGCCTTTACTCTTGAAAATCTGAAATATAATTCGGTGAAGGGGTGAGCAATTATAAAATAATCACTCCGTGGGGATAGTTTAGTTCGAAGTCTAAATATAATGGACATGTAAACGTGAAAACATACCAATCATTCTTAATCTTTGATACGACTTAAGCGTATCTCTTTTGACACAACATAAGAGCATCCATTCTTTGATACCACATAAGGATATCCATTAATTTGGCACCACTTAAGAGCACCCATTGGTTGATACTACATAAGAGTATCCATTCTTTGATACCACATAAGGATATCCATTAATTTGGCACTACTTAAGAGCACCCATTGGTTGATACTACATAAGAGTATCCATTCTTTTAGCACATAAACACATAAACACATCAAACATAGTATTTAAAAATCGAACTAGAGTTACCACTTTTCACCGTTTAAACCCCCACCTTTTCTTGTCTTGAAAATTAGAGATGTGTTGTACGTTGGCTTGCTAAATCCTTGATTGAAATCCTACTTCTTCTTCCTCAACAAAGCTCACGAAAACTGCCCTATAACTTCATGAAAGTGCCAAATTTTGGGGTGACTTAGGGCTGGCCGAATTTTGGGGTGTCTAAGGGTTAAGAAGTGAACCTAGATCATCTATTTATAAGGACTAAAAGTCTTGTAGGGTTTCCTACAAGGGATTGGACGAAATTATGGCTAAAAAGGAAAGGAAATTGGCCTAATATCTTGATGAATCTCTTATACCAATCTTGACAACTTATTTCCAAAAATAATAGATCCTTACCAACTCTTATTCTCTTGATACTTAACCTTCAAGTAAGTATTTTTCTTGCATAAGAAAATATGACTTCTTTCCATAAATAAAGGTACTAAAAGTCCAAGTCTTAATACCCTAGTATTTTTCGAAAATTCCTATTAATAATAAAGTCCTTATTTTCGAAAATCATCAATACATTCCCAAGTATTATTCTTAATCCCATTCTTGGTCAAAACCTCATAAAATCAAATTGCTAATATTAATTTCTCAATTACTAACATACCCTTAATGAATTAATACTAAAGGAAATAATATTCTTAGTGGACTAATACTATAAACTCAAACAATAATACTACTCTTCCTTAACCCTAATACTTCGAAACTTAGTACTATTTTAAAAGTCCAAAAGTAATACTAATCGGATCAACTAAATACCAAGCAAGAAAATAGAATAAAACTCAAGCTTAAGAACTTAAAGGACTAACTCTCTGAAATTATGTAGGCACAAACGGCACTCTTCACGAGATGACCAACTACTTCTTCTAGTGGACTAAGTCTACCCTTAACTTGCCGCATCAGCTTAATTATCCTCTAAGTAAAAATCTTCTAGAGAAATCTAATGCTACTTCTCCTTAATAAAAGTGCTAATCCTTATTCTTGCCAATATTACTTATCTCAATAAATAAATCTTGTACTTAATAAATTAATCCCACAATTAACTCCAAACTCAAATCTAAATCCTCAATTAATCACCAATTATCCGTGAATAATCCTTTGGAAGAATTCAGAAACTTGCGGCTGAAACTAATCCAATAATCATATAAGAATATCAAATCTTAACAATTCTAACCTCACTAATAATAAATATCAATTCCTAATAATCCCAATATTAATACCTTAACTTAGTAATCGAATTAATCCTCAAATAAATTAAAACTCAACTTAAAACTTCACAATTATTCCCAAAGATACGCTAAATATTCCTCAAGTGATTTAAGAGATTTAATCTCAAAATATCCAATAAATAAATATCAAATATCATCTCTTCGTCTCTCCAAATAAAAATATCCTTACAATATCTCTCTTGTCCCTAAATAATAATACTCCTTACTTTTGCAAGTAACATTTAACACCTAGCAGTAAAATCTCAACTTAACTCCTACATATCCGACACATATAGTCTAACTTTGCAACATACACCTTTATCCCTTGAGAGTAATACCTTAAAGTCCTAACATTATTCCTTGGCTTAAAATCCAAATATTTGATTAATAAAAAAGATTCCTATAATAATCTCTTGATATTGATTTCAAGAAAATCTAAACCTTGAATATTTTCTTGATCTATAACCTTTCATATAATCTAATCGAGATCCCAAAAGGTCATTCCTAATTTCTTGGTCTTAATCTTTAATCACATATCCTAGTCAAGATCCCATATAAGTCCATTCTTATCTCTAAAATAACAACCTCACTAATACCCTTAGTAAATTGGTACTTAATAAATCCTAATTTTCTCAATCCAATTTGAATTATAACACTTAATAACCAATCAAGCTAAATCCTCTTAATCCTTAAATTAAATACTTAATTGGATCATATCTTAATTTGGCTCTCTAACTTTTAATTCACATACTAAAGCCCAAAAATACATTATCAAGAACTTAATCTTAATTCCCAAATACTCCAATCAACTTTACTAACTTAATCATCAGAAAATTAATACTTAAGGCTCGTGAAAAACTTAAAGAACTAAAGCACAATATTTAATCCTACGCGCAACTTAACTTTAAAACCTCAAATGACGACTTATAAAATATAACTTGAATCCAATTATGCTGGGCGTTACACATTTAGAGATTTCTCAATACACTTTAAGCGTGAGAATCCCTCTGATACTTTGTCTACAAGTCGATTGTTTATTTGCAAGTTTTATTACTTTGCAGCTGCAGACTTCTCTAGTCCACAACTGTATCCTTTGTGGTCCTTAAAACCTCTTGTAGACTATTCATTTTTTGAACTTTTAGAGGTTACTATAAGATTCTTGATTGCCCTATTTGAAAAAAGTTTGAAAATTTATTTTTGGACTCAAGGTCTATTCACCCCCCCTCTAGACCTTGACCACTTAAGGGACCAATAAGTGGTATCAGAGCAGTTGGCTTGCCACTGCTTTGATCAGTACCTAGCTAGATCCTTTTTATTTTTGAAAAACACACTTTCATACTTGCATGGCTCCAAAGATGGTAAAATCAAAGGTTCCTATGTTCTCAGCTGAAGACTATGATGAATGGAAAATCAGAATGCAAGCTCACTTATCTACAATCAATGATGAAATGTGGTCAATCATTGAAGATGGTCCTATTGCTATGGAGAAGGTCAACACTGTAGCTGTTCAGTCAGCTGGACTAGCTTAGATCAGCCCCAAACCCAGAAGGGAATGGACAGAGGATGACAAGAGAAGGTCCAATCTTGACAATATTGCAAAGAATACTATTTATCACTCACTGGATAAAATTGTGTTTAACAAGATCAAAAACTGCAAAACTGCAAAGGACATATGGTAAAAGTTGGAAATGATTTGTGACGGAACTGAACAAATCAAGGAAAACAAACTAATGATAGCAGTTCAAAAGTTTGAGAACTTCAAGATGAAATTTGGTGAAACTCTTGAAAAGTTTGAGTCAAGATTCATTGAGATACTCAATGAGCTAGATTTACTTGGTAAAGATTACTCACAAAGAGAAATGAACATGAAGGTTCTCAGAGGCTTACCTTCTGAATGGGATATGAAAGTGATTTCCATGAGAGAATCAAAGGATTTATCTAAGATATCCACCTTCGAACTCTTTTCAAACTTCTAGTAGCTGACAACCTTGCAGCTGCAGATTCTGATGATGAAGACTTGACTCTTTTTTTAAAGCAGCTCAAGAAGTTTGGCAAATGGACTAAAAAGAAGTAGTTCACACCAAAGGAAGATGGTAAGGTGAAATCTACAACACCTAACTCAACTTATATGTGTTATAACTGCAGAAAACCTGGACATTACATCAAGGATTGTCCATACCCCAAAGCTGAAAAGTACACAAATGAAGAAAAGAGAATCAGAAAAGATAGAAAGAAAAAGTTTGACAAGGAGAGAATTAGAGCACTACTTTCAGAGTTTGATAAAAACCAGGAAGACTGTCTCTCTTCTTCTCAAAAGTCAACTGGAGACTTAGAAGACTCTGACTCTACAGACTCAGATGAAGAAGCCCTAATCTGTCTTATGGCTAAAGATGAAGAGGTATGCTCATCATCATCAAGTTATATAACAGAAAAGATTCTTCCAGTGACATGCTTAGTGCAATCCAAAGACTACTAGAAGAGAATGAAGATCTTAGAAGAGATAATCATATTGGAAGGGAACATGTTAAAGCTTTGTTAGCTGGAGTAGAGGATGCTGAAAAGCAACTGCAGATTCTACAAGAACTTAAAGAATGTTACAATTGTCTAAAAAATGACAATGAAGAACTTTTCAATGAAGCAAGTTGTAGAGCTGTAGACTGTGTTGAACTGAATGAAACTATCAGAACCCAAGAGATTATAATAACTGATCTTGAAGAAAGCAATGACTATCTTCAAAAGAAGTTAGATTGTTTTGGAAAGTCATCCAAACAATTGAGAAAGATGTTGTCTGAACAAAGACATACAAAAGATTTAACCGGTATAGGTTATAATTCTTGCATCTGGATGAATCATTTGCAAAAATTAATTCCTAAACCAGAAAGAACGTTCATTAAAGGCTCAACATCAACCCCTGAAGAAGCTGTAAACTCAATCCTACAGCCAGAAGATTTGCAACTCCTGAATTCATTCAAGGAATTATCACCAAGAAGACAACAAAAGATCAAGAAAATCATGAATGATACAGAGGAAGATGTTACCAACATGTTGCAAAATATGTTTCTGAAACCAACTGCAGAATCAACCATACAGTCAGAAGAAGAAGTTTTCAACAAACTCAATCATGAAAGAAGACTCAACTTTGATAGATTCTGGAATGGAAATATGTCTGAATTGTCTCCCTCTTCAAACATCCAAAGAGGAGGATCAAGCAAGAACTGTAGAGTTGACAACTCTACAACTCCCAAAAAGGCTTGGATTGCAAAGAGTAACACTAGAGGAAATCCAAAGCATTGGATTTCTAAATAATTTACTTTATTTTGCAGGGACAAATTATAACCACCAAAAGAGAGATTTGGTATATAGACTGTGGTTGTGCAAGATATATGACTGGAGATAGAAGTTTATTACAAGATGTGAAAGGTCACAAAGGTCCTAAGGTTGTTTTTGGTGATAATGCCAGTGGAACAGCTAAAGGATCAGGAAGTTTACTTAAAGGAAATGTTCAAATCAATGATTTTTATTTGGTAGAAGGTTTGAAACATAATTTGCTTAGTGTAAGTTAATTCTGTGACAAAGGCTACACTATAAACTTTACACATGACACTTGCATAGTCCAAGATATTGAATCTCAAACCACAAAATTGACAGGAACTATAAAAGGGAATGTTTACATTGTAGAGTGGGACTCTACAGCTGAAACTACATGTTTTCTTGCTAACAGTTCCAATGAAGTTAGGTGGTTATGGCACAAAAGGATGAATCACATTAACTTTAAAACCATGAATGAACTTGTGAATAACAGACTTGTAAGAGGTCTACCAAACACAAAGTTCAGGAAGGAACATCTATGTGATGCCTGTGTTAAAGGGAAACAAATCAAGAGGACTTTCAAAAGCAAGACACACTCAAGCATATCAAGAGTACTTGATTTACTTCATATGGATCTTTTTGGACCCATAGAACCTGTAAGCATTAGTGGAAAGAAATACACTCTAGTGGTAGTAGATAATTACTCAATATTTTCTTGGACAGTGTTTCTAAGAAAGAAGAGTGAAACTCTACAAAGGCAACCAGAGTTGATGAGGAGGATTCAAAATGAAAAGAACTTGAAGATTGTAAAGATCAGATCAGATAGAGGAATATAATTCACAAATCAAGTCATTGAAGAATATTGCTCACTATGTGGAATTTTGCATGAATACTCTGCAGCTAGAACTCCACAGCAGAATGATGTTGCAGAAAGGAAAAATAGAACACTTAAGGAGGCAGCCAGAACAATGATTGTTGAAGCACATCTGCCTAAGAGATTTTGGGTAGAAGCAACAAGCACAACATGCTATTCACAAAATAGATGCTTGATAGTGAAAGATCATAAAAAGACCCCTTATGAATTGTGGAAAGGAAGAACTCCTAATATCTCTTATCTACACATTTTTGGATGCAAATGCTACATACTGAATAATGGGAAAGAACACCTCCCAACACTTTTTATTCTAAGTCAGATGAAGATATCTTTCTAGGTTATTCTAATGTTAGTAAATCTTTCAGAGTGTATAACAAGAGGTTAATGATTGTAGAAGAATCACATCATGTTGTTTTTTATGAACAACATAGCTCTCTTGAAGGAATTATTGAAGACTCTTAAGAGGACAACTCTACAGTCACAAGTCAAAAGCCATATGTTGAAATCAAAACTCTTGTAGAATTGACCAACAAAGGCTTTGGCACTAAGATAATTGAGTTACCACCTATAGAGATTGTTTAAGATCTAGTCTTTGAGAATGTTCTAACAGAAGTAGAAACACAAAAAAAAAGACCTGATGAGTCTGCACTAGGTGAATCTACAGCTGTAGAGAACAATGAAAAAGGACTAGAACGTGATTCAGATTTGAGATGGTTAAAAGTTCACCCCCCGAGAATGTGATTGGAAACTTATCAGATGCTGTAAAGACCAGAAAACAAATCCATGAGGCAATTTTTGCTACATTCCTCTCATCTTCAGAACCTACAAGTATTCATGAAGCACTGCAGGATGTAAATTGGATCATTGCAATGCAAGAAGAATTGAATGGTTTTGAGAGAAATCAAGTATGGGAACTTGTACCAAGACCTAGTAATCACAAAGTGATTGGAACTAGGTGGGTGTTCAAGAATAAACTTGATGAAGATGGGAGTGTAACAAAAAATAAAGCAAGGCTAGTTGCTCAAGGATATTGTCAATCTGAAGACATAGATTTTGATGAATCTTTTGCCCCAGTTGCAAGATTAGAAGCTATAAGAATATTTCTAGCCTATGCTGCACATATGAACTTTACAGTCTATCAAATGGATGTAAAGAGTGCATTTCTTAATGGTTTACTATCAGAGGAAGTGTAAGTTAAACAACCACCAGGATTTGAAGAATCTACAGCTGAAGACATGGTTTATAAGCTTAGAAAAGCCCTTTATGGACTTAAACAAGCACCAAGTGCATCGTATGACACCCTATGTGATCATTTGATCAAAAATGGATTAAAAAGGGTATAGTTGACAAGACCTTATTCAGATTACAACATGGAAATGACATATTGCTTGTCTAAATCTATGTTGATGATATAATCTTTGGGTCAACCAACGAAGATTTATGCAGAAAGTTCTCTAAGCTCATGACAGGGAAATTTGAAATGAGAATGATGGGAAAACTGAATTTCTTCTTGGAATTACAAGTTAAGCAATTGAGAGATGGAATTTTCATCAATCAAGCTAAGTATACTCAAGAGCTGATCAAAAGATTTGGAATGGATAGCTCTAGGCCTACCAATATACCTATGCCACCTTCTGTGAGTTTAGACGAAGTTGAAAATAGAAAAAGTGTTGATATAACCAAATATAGGAGGTTAATTGGATCATTGCTATACCTTACAACTAGCTGACCTGACTATGTTTGCAGTAGGTGTATGTGCTAGATTCCAAGTTAATCATAAGGAATCACACTTAAATGCTGTAAAGAAGATCATCAAATATGTCAAATCCACACAAAATCTAGGATTATGGTATCCTAAAGAAGGAAGAATTGAACTCATTTGCTACACTAACTCAGATTTTGCAGGATGCAAGATTGATAGAAAGAGTACTAGTGGGATTTGTCAATTCTTAGGTGAAAGATTGGTGGCATGGCACAGTAAGAAGCAAAACTCTATTGCTCTCTCTACAGCTGAGGCAAAGTACATTGCTGCTGGAAGCTGTTGTGCACAAATCTTATGGATGCAATATCAATTACAAGACTATGGGATTGATGCAAGAGAAACCACTATATTTTGTGACAATACAAGTGCTATTGCTATTGCACAGAACCCAGTGTTACACTTTAGATCAAAATACAAAAATGTAAGGCATCATTTCATAAGAGATCATGTTGAAAGAAAGAATGTGAAATTGACAAAGATTCATACTGACTTGAATCTTGTTGATATTTTCACTAAACCCTTGTGTGAATCAAGATTTTCAATCTTGAGAGGTAATTTCGGTATGCTAGAATTGTGAAAAGATTATGTGAAAATCACTAAATTGCAAAGACAAACTTAGAAAAGTGGAAATCTATTGAAAAAGAAATATGCAGCTGCAAAGTCATTCAACTGCAGAGTTGTTAACTCTACAGCTGTAGACTTGGCATTGAACTGCAAATTCCTTACAAATGTAGACTTCCATATTCTAAACATGTCAACTACAAAATTAGATAACTTACAGTACTTTGTACAATTCTGAGAAATCAAATGAGACACTATAAATTCAGGAACACCAGTACTTTTGTTACATGTATTTTGGATTATTCAACATTTTAATTAATAGAATGTTTGAATATGTGTATCGTTTTAAATTGATTTTAATGATCATATGAGTTAGATTTTGGACAAACTTAATTCCATAAGTTTTAGTTCAAAATTTTAAACACATACATTTTAAAAGACAGTTTTACCCTCCACTGTCTTAAGCACATGTAAGGAAAGGTATTTAAAGGATTCTTGATTCCTTTAACCTCACTTTACATTTTCGAAACCCATTAAACACTCCCCATCCCTCATTTCTCAAACCCCAAGCTATGGCCATGAAGGTTATTTTTGGCGCACTATTCGATTTCAAAGAACTGCAAAGACAGAACCCCACTAAAGCTATGGAAGAAGTCGTTAGACATATTATCAATCAAGGAATACACTATTGTCTTACTCTGTTAAGATATTCTGGTTAGTTGTTTTGATGATATAATAAACCAATCAGCTTGTAATAGGACCAGCTATACCTGTTAGTCAGCTGATGAGTAGTTAGGATTAGATAGGTTTGAGTAAGGGGGAATTCACCTTGCTACCTAGAAGATCCGAAGCTATCGTAGAAAAAAAGACCAGCTATGGCCTTGAGGACTTAGCCGATTTCAGAAGGCAGAAGACTTAAGCAGCTGACACTGGAGTATCAAGAGTAGAATTTCAGAAGAGTCAGATCAGCTGATATCAGAAGAGACAGATCAGCTGATATCAGAAGATCAGCTTATCAGCTGAGCACGTCGCAGACAAGATAAGGACCAAGGATCAAGAGTTTCCAGACAAGGTTCAGAAGACCAGCTGAGGTGCACTCCAGCAGACTTGCACATCAGCTGAGGCCCTATCAGCAGACTAATACACCAGCTGAGGAGACAGATCAGCTGAAGTCTTGTGCTACGCCCAGATTTTACGGAATCATTTCAAGGGTTGACCTGCGACAAAAGGAAGGAAGATTCCCAGAATAGAAAATCAATCAATCAAGGGGACAAACTTGATTGATTGTTAATCGTGAAGATTTTCGGGAATAAAGAAGGAGATTCAATCAATCTCAATGATTGATTGAATAAGAGATTATAGGATCTCAGATTTCTAGTCCTTCCCAACAGCTAGTTTTTTGACCCTATAAATTAAAGTAACAGTGATGATTTCATTATCGGATTTACACGCACTTTAAGCTTGCCGAAACTCTGTCAAAATCATTACTCGCACTCAACACACTATATTTGTACTGATTATTTGTAAAGCTTTGTAGAAGCTGTGAGAAATCGATTGCTACTGAAGCATTGACAATTTGTAAGAGAGTAGTACTCTC
>JAPKLY010000552.1:115970-140425 GCA_026898435.1 Prunella vulgaris
AAATTCAGACTATCTCAAGTAGTCTGGTGTTTTTGAAATAAGCCAAACAGTTGGAAAAAGGTTTTGAATCCCTACAAGTCTATTCAACCCCCACTCTTCTAGACTTGTTTAAGGGTATTCTTTCTCTAAAACCTGCCTTTGGGACCAACATACTCATATTCCAAGTGCGTATGATGACAAGATTGTGTTGGAATTTTACAAGAATGCTGAAGCAGAAGTGGAGAGAAATAGATTGTCAGTTAAGCTTCAAGGAAGAACGGTTAATATCAGATCGAAGGATATTTGTAGAGCTCTACACTTGAGAAATGGAGGAGATTCTTATGATAATCTCAACTTTAAGGATGAAGATCAAATATATTGGAAGAAGTTCACAGCAGAAAAGTCATTTCCAGAGAATTGGAAGAGGTCATTCAAGAAGAACGACCTTGCAGTTGAGTACATTTATTTATATGAAGTTATTGATAAATGCTTGTTATGTAGAACTGGTGCACATGACACAGGAACTAGACTTATGTGGGATCTCATGATCGCCATAGATAAGGAGGTTCTTGTTGATCTTGGAGAATTACTTTTGAGAAACATTAGTAATGATGTGGTGAAAGAAGGAAGAAACAAAGATTTTGGGTTGTTTCTTAATTATATTTTGAAAGAAGTAGGATGTACATTGTTCAATGGGCATTCTGGATATCCCATACTTGTTCATAGAATAGTTAGGAAAGCAAATTTCAAGATAGGAGCTATGGATGCTCCTATGGCTATTTCTCAGAAGAAGGGAAAGAGAAATAAAGATGTGAAGAAGAAGAAACCTACATCTGTTTCAAGTCCTTTGAAACATTATGAAAGGAAGAAGAAGAATATGAAGAGAAAGTTGCTCGTAGTGGATGAAGCTACCGAATCAGAGGATGAAGTAGATACAGAGAAAAGAGCAAAAAGATTTCATTCTAAAAGAACTGAAGAAACTGAAGAATCTGACAAGTCTACAGCTGTAGACCTGCCTAGTGGACAGCAAGAAGAAATAGAAGAAGTAGAGGCTCCAACTCAGATTAAACAACAACATGTTGTTTCAATAGAAATAATAGATGGTTTGAAGAAGAAAGGCAGAAGTTTGAAGAATGGAAGTTGGTTAAGGAAGAGCTTGAGAAGCTAAAGAATGAAGAAAGAAATTTATTCCAGTAGATTGTTGACTGGACAAATTGCAATGATGTCGATTAATTGATGAGACCTAATTTTCTTGATGATTTTCTTGCTGAAAAGCTAAGAAAGAACAAGGGAAAAGGTAAAGAGATAGTTGCTCAGACTGAAAAGCAGAAAATGACAAAGTCTGCAGTAGAAGCTTTGAAAGTTGCAGTAGGCATAAAGACTGACCCTGAGGCACAATTTCCTGAAGCATATTATGAAATTGTCAGCTCAGAAAGTGAAGATGAAGTCCCTGTGAGATTTGGTGAAGGAAGCACTCAAGTTTTTTATGCTGAAGGTTTATCTACCTTGGCTGAAGGAGCAGCCATATTGGAATCTGCAGGAGCTGGTGCTGCAGAGTCAATTCCAATAGAAAAGGAAGTCACACCAATTGTTCAAGAGACTGAACAAGAGAAGGAAAAAGAGGCAGAAAAAGATGTTGGAAAAGATGGTTCTCCTTGCAAAGAACCAAAGGACAAGCGTGATGATGATGATGATGATACACCAATGGGTGGTGCACAAGCACAAATTGAAAATGCTCAAACTCATAAAACTCAAGAAGCTGAAGTGGATTAGCAAATTTTAGAGGAAGCATCTAGAGAAATTGATGAAAGTGAAAAGGATTTATCTAATCCTTTTACAAATATTTTCCATCAACCCCCACCTGCAATGTTTACTGTTATGGGTGCAAAGAAAGTGAAATAAAGATCAGATGAGCAAGTACTGCTGATTAACTGAACATTAATACTATTAGCTAAAGGGGGTTAGCTGATAGGTCTGCTGAGGGTCATCTGATAGGGTCAGCTGGGATCATCTGGGAAGTCTACTGAGGTCATCAAGAAAGTCAGCTAAGTCATCTGGTGAAATCAGCTGAGAAGGTCAGCTGAGGAGGTCAGCTGATATGTCAGGATGATTGGTCAGGACGACAGTCAGGATGACTGGTCAGGATGATCAGTCAGGATGATTGTCAGGATGGAAGGTCAGGTCGGGATGATGGACAGGCTGGTTAGTCAGCTGATGAAGTTCTACTGATGATATCAGTTGATGAAGGTCTACTGATGATATCAGCTGATGAAGGTCTACTGATGATATCAGCTGAGTACTCAGACTTAGCTGAGGACATATCACATCAGCAGACAAGAAAAGAGCATACTGACTCTGAGTCAGGAATTAAACTGAGAATCATTTACGAAGCGGTTTAAACTTCCAAGTTGGGCAACTAACGATCAGTTTAACAGAATCAAAACTGAAAACCGTTAGGCTCTGATCGTTGTTCATTTTCGGTTGCAACTGTAGCAGTTTCTTGTTAGTCTGTTCGATCAACAAAGCATTAATTAAGGTTTCTCATTCCTTTATATATACACACACATGTATAGAGAAAGAGATATAGAACACAATCAACACAGAACACTCTAGAGAGATTCAAATACTTGTACTCTGTATCTTCTTCATTGATTAGTCAAGAGAGGTGCCCTCATCCGTGGACGTATATCATTTCTGATCGAACCACGTAAATCTTGGTGTTCTTCAATTTCTTTATTCCAATTGATTTCAAACAATCATTGTTAACTCAACAATTGGCGCCGTCTGTGGGAAAGAAGATTGTTGGTGAAATCAACTGCTATGGCTTCTAAGAATATGGAGTTTGAGAAATTCACAGGAGCGAATGATTTTGGTTTGTGGAAGGTGAAGATGAAAGCTCTCCTCACACACCACGGATTATCAAATGCTCTGAAACCAGCGGATCAATGGCCTTCATCATCCTCAACAGAACTTGCAAAGAGGCAGGAGATTCTGGACAAGGCCCATAGCACAATCATCTTGTTCTTAGGGGATAAACCTTTGAGGGAGGTGTATAAGGAGAAGACTGCCATTGATGTGTGAAACAAGCTGGAACAAGTGTATCAAACAAAGTCGGTTACCAATAAGCTGTTCATGAAGCAGAGGCTTCATTCCTTCAAAATGACAGAGGATAGGGATCTTGTTGAACAACTTGATGAATTCAATAAAGCAGTGGATGATTTGGAGAATCTTGAAGTCAAGATTGAAGATGAGGATAAAGTCCTTATGTTACTGAATTCTCTACCAAATTCCTTGGAGAATTTCAAGGATGCTCTATTATTTGGAAGGAAAGAGAAGATGTCACCTGATGATATTCAGAATGCATTGAAAACTAGGGCGCTTCAAATGCAATATGAAAGGAAGAACACAAATCAAGGTGAAGGGCTGAACATCAAATTCAAGAAAGGGAAGAAACAGTTCCAAGGAAAGAAGAAGAGGAATGGTAATGGCCCTGAATCTGGAAAATTTGTCGAAAAGAGAAAATGTTTCTCATGTCAGAAGGTGGGACATCTCAAGAAGAATTATCTTGACAAATCCAGGAAGCAAGAAGAGGATCAAAAGGCTGATGTCACAATTGCTGCTCAGGAAGGATATGATAGTGCTGAGGTCTTGGCTGTTACTGATGTCAAGCAGAGTGAAGATTGGGTGTTAGATTCTGGGTGCTCATTTCATATGTGTCCCAATGAAAATTTATTCAGGGATCTCAAGAAATTTGATGGTGGATCAGTTCTCTTGGGGAATGATCAGATGTGCAAGGTCAGAGGCTCTGGCTCAATAAATTGAGGCTGCATGATGGTGCTGAGAGGATATTACAAGATGTCAGGTTTGTACCTGAGCTGAAGAGAAATCTTATTTCTCTTGGATCACTTAATGTTTTGGGATATGAATTCAATACAAGGAATGGATTCATATTGATAACCAAGGATAATAACATTGTGATGAAAGGCAAGAAGGTGAATGGCTTGTACATTTTAATTAGTAACTCAGCTGCCGGATCAGTGAATGCAGTTATGGGCAGTTCTGATGCTATCTTGTGGCACAAGAGGTTAGGGCACATTGGTGAAAGAGGACTGAATGAACTCTCCTAGCAGAAGGCATTTGGGGATTCAAGAACAATCAAATTGGATTTTTGTGATCACTGTGTTTTGGGAAAATCCAAGAAACACTCTTATGCTAAGGGGCAACATCATACTGATGCTCCTCTGGACTATGTACACTCTGACATCTGGGGACCTTCAAGAACTGAGACTCATGGAGGTGGAAAGTACTTCATGACTATCATTGATGATTTCAGCTGAAAGGTGTGGGTGATCATCCTGAAGAAGAAGAGTGAAGCTTTTGGAAAATTCAGGGAATGACTTCTTGAACAAGAGAATAAAAGAGGCAGATCCTTAAAGCATCTCAGAACTGACAATGGGCTTGAGTATGTGTCAGAAGAGTTTGAAAATTTTTGCAAGGAAAGAGGCATAACAAGGCACAAGACTGTTCCAACAAACCCTCAACAAAATGAACTTGCTGAGAGGATGAACATGACTATTTTGGAGAAGGTCAGATGCATGTTGTCAGATGCTAAACTACCAAAAGTGTTTTGGGGAGAGGCAGTTAATATTGCTTGTTATTTGATAAACTAAACACCCTCATCAGCTATTGACTTCAAAACGCCAGATGAGCTTTGGTATGGTAGGTTGTCAGATTACAATAATCTGAAGGTGTTTGGTTGCTTAGCCTTTGCACACATAAGGCAGGATAAGTTGGAACCAAGGGCTCTGAGGTGCATCTTCCTGGGATATCCAAAAGGTATCAAGGGTTATATATTATGGTGTCTTGAAGCTAGACACAAGAAGTGTATTGTCAGCAGAGATATGACTTTCAATGAGAAAGTCATGGGATATGGTACATCTGAAAATACTCAGGATGCTGAGGATAACCTCATAATCAGACATACACCAGTTCAGGTGGAGCATACAACCAGGATTCAGAATGAAGATCAAGCTCAGGAAAACTCTGATATCAGGAATCCACAAGCAGACCAGTCTGAGGCATCAGCAGATAGTGATTCTGAAGATCAAACTGAAAATTTAGATGAAGAGGGTCAAGATTTGAGAAACTACAGTCTAGCCAGGGATAGACATAGGAGAAGCATTCATCCACCAATCAGGTTTGGGCAGGCTGACATGATCTCATATGCTTTATCAGTGGCAGAAGAAGTAGAGTATCAAGAACTTGAAACTTATGCTGATGCAGTGACAAGGAAGGATAAAGATCAGTGGATTTCAGCTATGAAAGAGGAGTTAAATTCACTAGAAAAGAACAACACATGGGTTCTTGTAAAGAGAACAAAAGGGCAGAAGGTTGTTACCTCAAGATGGATATTTAAGAAAAAGTCTGAAATTTGGTCAGATGGACTGGAGCTGATCAGATACAAGGCAAGGTTGGTTGCAAGGGGATTCACTTAGAGAGAAGGAATAGATTTCAATGAAGTGTTTTCACCAGTTGTGAAGCACTGCTCAATAAGGATCTTATTGTCTAAGGTAAATCAGGATGGACTGGAGTTACAACAGCTGGATGTCAAAACTGCATTTCTACATGGAGAGCTTGAAGAAACCATTTATATGCAGCAGCCTGAGGGGTTCATACTATCAGAAGATGAAGGAAAGGTATGTCTGCTGAAGAAGTCATTGTATGGACTTAAGCAAAGCCCAAGGCAGTGGTATAAAAGGTTTGATAGCTTCATGATGTCAATATGATTAATCAGATGCAAGTATGACAGTTGTGTGTATCTGGAAAAACAAGGCTCTGAGGTACTTACATATCTATTACTTTATGTGGATGATATGTTAATTGCTAGCAAAAGTCTTGGAAGAATAAAGAAATTGAAGGATAAGCTCAGTTCAACCTTTGACATGAAAGACCTTAGAAGTGCTAAGAGAATTCTGGGTATGGATATTATCGGAGATAAGTCAGCTGGAAGGATGTTCTTGACCCAGCAGGACTACTTATTGAAAATCTTGAGAAGATTCAATATGCATGAGTCAAGATCAGTCTCTACTCCTCTTTGACAACACTTCAAACTGACAGCTGATCAATGTCCCAAGAGTGATCAGGAGAAGTCTCAGATGAACAAGATACCTTATTCAAATGGAGTTGGAAGCATAATGTATGCCATGGTTTGCAGCAGACCTGATATTGCTCATGCAGTGAGCTTGGTCAGCAGGTTTATGGCTAATCCTGGAAAGGCACATTGGGAAGCTTTCAAATGGATAATGAGATATCTGAAAGGTTCAACACATTTGGGATTACTGTTTGAGAGGACTCAGGATATCAAACAACCTCTACAATGTTTTGTAGATTCTGACTATGCTGGAAGTATAGATACAAGAAAATTTCTGACTGGATATGTGTTTACACTTTATGGCACAACTATTAGTTGGAGGGCTGAATTACAGTCAGTGGTTACACTATCAACCAATGAAGCTGAGTACATTGCAGTGACAGAAGCAGTAAAGGAGGCAATGTGGCTGAAGGGCATTATCAGGGAATTTGGGATCAGGCAAGATGAAGTTACTGTGCAATGTGATAACCAAAGTGCCATTCACTTAGTCAAGAATCAAGTCTTTCATGAAAGATCTAAACATATTGATGTGAGGCTTCACTTTGTGAGAGATATGGTGGAAAAGAAGGTAATCACAATACATAAATTTTAAACTGATGACAATGCTGCTGATATGCTTACCAAGGTCATACCAAGTTCAAAATTAAACTACTGCTTGGAGCTGGTTAAGGTACAGTCATGGGATGTGCCTTAATACTACTGTGATGTGAAGGTTAGGTGGAGGCATCTCACTTACTTTGAGTTGGAGAATTGTTATGGGTGCAAAGAAAATGAAATAAAGATCAGATGAGCAAGTACTGCTGATTAACTGAACATTAATACTATCAGCTGAAGGGGGTCAGCTGATAGGTCTGCTGAGGGTCATCAGATAGGGTCAGCTGAGATCATCTGGGAAGTCTACTGAGGTCATCAGGAAAGTCAGCTAAGTCATCTGGTGAAATCAGCTGAGGAGGTCAGCTGAGGGAGTCAGCTGAGGAGGTTAGCTGATATGTCAGGATGATTGGTCAGGACGACAGTCAGGATGATGGTCAGGATGGTTGGTCAGGTTAGGATGATGGACAAGCTAGTTAGTCAGCTGATGAAGGTCTACTGATGATATGAGCTAATGAAGGTCTACTGATGATATCAGCTGATGAAGGTATACTGATGATATCAGCTGAGTACTCAGACTTAGCTGAGGACATATCACATCAGCAGATAAAAAAAGAGCATACTGACTTTGAGTCAGGAATTAAACCGAGAATCAGTTACGAAGCGGTTTAAACTTCCAAGTTGGGCAACTGACAATCAGTTTAACAGAATCAAAACTGAAAACCATTGGGCTCTGATCATTGTTCATTTTTTGTTGCAACTGTAGCAGTTTCTTGTTAGTTGGTTACGATCAACAAAGCATTAATTAGAGTTTCTCATTCCTATATATATACACACACATGTATAGAGAAAGAGATATAGAACACAATCAACACAGAACACTCTAGAGAGATTCAAATACTTGTACTCTGTATCTTCTTCATTGATTAGTCAAGAGAGGTGCCCTCATCCGTGGACGTAGATCATTTCTGATCGAACCAGGTAAATCTTGGTGTTCTTCAATTTCTTTATTCCAATTGATTTCAAACAATCATTGTTAACTCAACATTTATATTAGATGAAATCTATCAGCAAGGGACTCCCCCTCTGCAGAGTTATTCAGCTTTGGAAAGAGAGAACAATGATGATTACATGGCTGATTTCTCTACTAATAGAATGGAAGTTCATCTAACTCCCACCAAAAGAAAGGCTACAATTGAAGACTCTACAGCTGTAGAGTTAGCACCTGCAAAGACACAAAAAGTTGGAAAAGGGAAAGAATTGATGATCATGGAAGTTGAATCAGAAGAAGAAGATAGTGACTCACCCCCCAAGATGACTCCTAAGGATGTGGTGTCAAAACATCAAGGTTTTGAAGAAACTTTGAAAGGGATTGAAGCTGCAATCCTGAAACAAGTAAAGACAATACCTGATGTAATAATTTCTCAAAAAGTGAAGAAAAGTGTTGAACATGTTGTGAAGAAGGTAGAAGAAAGAGGAGTACTTGAAAGAAAGACAATTCCAGAGAATTTCAAGAAAGTAATTGATGGACTGATGAATTAGAATGAAGAGATAAGATCTGAGACTATGAAGAAGACAAGAGAGATAACTGATCTCAACTCATCAATTAACACAATGAAAGATGACTCAATCAAGTTGAAGCTGGAAGTTCAAGGAATGAAGAAAGATGTGGAAAACTTGATTTCTGACAACAGAAGCATGAAAGAAGAATTGATGAAGAAACTTTCAATCATTTTGTCACATCTTGATGTTGGCAAAAGGGGGGAAAGTAGTCAAATAGAGAAAGAACTAAGAGAAGGTGATATGACTGAACAAATCCTGGAGAAGGTGAAAGGATTTGGTGAAGCAATGTCCAAAGACTTTGAGGCAGCAAAGTCCAAAATTTTTTCAAAACGATTGGCTGAATAGTCTGAATCTGAGAGTGAGAAGAAGAAGAGCTCACAAGGAAAAATCATTCAGTTGCCCAAGTCTTCAGCTGTCAAGTTACCAGCTGTAAAGAGGCATCAATCACAACCTTCTGGAGGTTCTCTTGGTTATTGGGAAAAGACAGTTCAAGAATCAAGGGAAATGAAGAAAGAAAGGGAAGAAAAGGAAAATCAAGAGATGAAATTATCCAATGTGTTGAATATTCAACCTATTAGTCAAATTGCTCCTGAAGAGAAAGAAGAATAAAAGGAAAAGGTGATGAAATCAGAATTTGATATTCTTTGGGAAGAATTCTTGAGTATCTGCAATAGACACATTGTGATTAAGAAAATAAAGTTCAAGAAGGATAGATACCAAAAATTCAAGAATTTAAAAGCTGATGGAACACTATACAAGGGAGATAATGCTCATCTTATTGGAGGAAAGAAGAAGAAGAGTCCCACTGCAAAGAATATTTTCAGTTCAAGAAGAGAACAAGAAGATTTTGAAAGTTATGAGATAATGATGTTGATGAAGTACATAGAAGAAGATGAGAAGAACAGGAAGATGGTTGAGCAAGGACTTTTCAAACCACGAGATGAATCTGAAGAAGAAGATGAAGAAGATGCTGACCCTAAGCACAAGAGGAGATTAAGTTCTTAAAGACTGTTGTATAGTTTAGACACTAAAACTATTTAGTTTTTAGTCTAACTATCTTTTGTAAGCTGTATCTGAACCCTGTTTACTTTTATGCAGTCTTTCCTCTTGTTGTCTTGTTATTTGTTCTTTGATTGCTTTGTTTTGTTAGCAATATCTTATTGCTACTGCTGTTTATTTATTGTTTTGATGATGTGTTTTGCCAACATCAAAATAGGGGGAAATTGTTAATTACCTATTTAGTTTTTGATGTGTGCAAAACATGTATTCGAGTTGAACTAAAACTAATATCTTGGCTTGAGAAAATTGACTTAGAAAACTATAGTTGAAGGGAAAGTCTACAACTGTATATTTGATCACCCTACAGTCATGACATGACCCTACAACTGTAATATTTCTCTACAGTCAGTTTCTATGTTTTTCAGGACCCTATAACTGCAAAGTTCAAGACCCTACAACTGATATATCCTTTTGAAGATTGAAGTACAAGTGATTAGGATCATAATTGCATCTTTTAGCATTCATTTCTATATGGTTTTGATGTTCTTATATTCATATTTGACCTTAAAATGCTATACTTTGTGTATTTAATCCTTTTTTGCTAGAAAGTTGTGTTTTGTAGTGAAAATGAGCAAAACTGGCGAAAGACGAGCAACTTCGTAAAAATTCAGAAATTTTGAGTTGATCCAATAGAGGCAAATGATATACGATGCCGAAGAGTTTTAAGAGAGGGTGGCAACGGAAAAAGAATTGAGTCAATCGGAGCTCTAGAACTCAAGATATGAAGGAAATGAGAGAGTCGAGGATCGATCGAACGGGGCAAGCCGGGTTCGTGCGACCACCAGCATGGGTTCGTGCGACCACAACTCGGGTTCGTGTGTCGGATCTCTGGTTCGTGCGATGAAGGATCCGCACGCACACACGCATGATCCGGTTCGTGCGGCTACAAGGCAAGGATCGTGCAAAGGTCCGGTTTTTCACAAATTCAAGGGCTGTTTCGTCTTTTCGCACGTTTAATGAGGGATATAATGGTCCAAGCCTAAGGGATACTATATATACTTCATGTTTCATTCTTCTTAGATCATTATTCACATTCCACACATCATCATAATCTCTCTCTAGATTCTTAGAAGTTAGAGGTAGTTACTAGTTGGGTTTATTAGATTTCTTCCTACAATTTCTTCGATTACTTTTGATCTACTGTTCGGATATCCATTTGTTCCTACACTCTCATCTTATCAAAAGCTACATTTTGACCGATTGAATTGTATTTTCCATTGGCGGATCATTAGATAGATATTGAAGGTAATTAGTATATTTACCATTTCTCTTGTAATAGGTAAGACTTTACTATTTCTCTTCAATTTCATTGCTATGATGAATGTAGTTAGTATAATTGCTCATTTTTTATCCTAATTAGCCATGGGCTAATACCCTTTTGCATTGGTGTATGATTCCTATGGAGTAATGTGGTGTTAATGTTGATCTTATGAATGCTATGATATGTTGTATGATTAATTCTATATATTGATGATATGTATGAATACTTGGCATGTTGAATTGATCATTAGGGCCATTAGGAAATTGCAATATATGTGAATTGAGCTCTTTTCCTTAATATTCTATTCATAAGGCCATATGCATGCTAGGTGTTTGATGAAATTCCTAGGATAATTAGAATTACTCATGCACGATTAAGTGATACAACACCATGTGTATTTAGGGAGACCTATGCATGTTGATAAGGCTTTGCCTAATTGATTGTCCAATAGCTCATTGCATTATTAAGTGATACAACACCATGTGAAACATAGGATAGTACACTAATGCATATCTTCTCCACTTGCTCACTTTGCACAAAACTGATAGGTAGTTTACTTTCTTGACAGGAGAGTAGACATAGTACCATCCCACTTTTATTGATTTGTTTGAGTTTTTGAATTAAAACAATAATCGTACATTGCAATCTCCCATCTCCCTGTGTTCGATAAATAAACTTGGTTACCTTGCTGCTACTGCTACGATCACGTGCACTTGCGTGTTACACCATTTGGGCAAACAAGTTTTTAGCGCCGTTGTCGGGGAGACGGCTAGTTGTTGGGTTGTTTGTTGTATCTTTTTGGGTAATTTTTCGATTGTTGGTACTATCTTGTGAGAGTTTTAATACTTGTCTCTTTGTAGGTACATGCACACAAGGAGTCAAGGGGGAGATCGATTACCCTTTGATTTAGACCTTGAGACAAGCCTATGAAGGAGAAGACGAGAAGCTAGAGCTAATCAAGAGAATATGGAGAACAACATGAATGAAGTTAGAGAAGAGGTTAGAGATGAAGAACCAATGAGACAACAAGTACATCATGGTGATGAGCACTTGGCTTAAAGAGAGGTTCCTCAACCCCAACCACAACCTATACCACATCCATACCAACCTTATCCACCACAAAACCAACCACTACATCACCACTATCCACCCCAATTTCCTAACTATCCAAATTACCTTATAAACCAACCTTATTACCCACCACCTAATAACTACCCATATTATCCATATCCACCACCACCACAAAATTCTAGACCACAAATTGTCCACCCACCTCAAAACCTTAACAATGAACCACAACTTCGTGATTACTTTGAGCCAAGGGTGAATGAATACTATGATTGTATTGAAAGGCCACCTTTTGATGCGGAGGTTCGAGTTAAGCACTAATCTCTTAAAGATGTTGAAAGAGTAACCTTTTGAGGGATCAAGAGATAAAGAAGATCCAAATGCTCATCTTAGTAACTTTATGGAAATATGCGATACTATCAAATATAAGGGCATGTCGGACAATGAGAAGAAGCTTCGTTTCTTCACCGTTACCTTGAAGGGGAGAGCCAAAATATGGATACAGTCTATGAACCCCAAGGCTGCGATGTGGGAGGAGTTGAGCTCGCAATTCCTAAAGAAATTCTACCCTCCGTCGAAAATGCTCAAGGCAAGGGAAGAAATCAAGACTTTTCATCAAAAGGCAAGAGAGACTATCTCTAGTGCTTGGGAAAGATATCATGCCCTACTCTTGGCTCGTCCACAACATGGTTTGAGAGAGGAGGATATACTTTTGACGTTTACTATAGGCCTTCATGAAGGAGACAAGAATTATTTGAACTCTTGTACCGGGGGGTCGGTTTGGACAAGAACGGTTCGCCAAGTGAATAAGATCATTGAAAACATCGCAGCCAATGATGCTTTTCAAGGGTAAGCGAGTGTTGGAACGGGTGACTAAGTCTCTCTACTTGAGGAGAACATGAAGAATATGATGCTCATGGTCTATGGAGGACAAAATCAAAGCCAAGCCCCTACTCCGATGCAAGTAAATGTAGTTGAAGGTGTTCCTTCTCCTACACCTTCTAACCAAGAGGAGGTGAGTTATATGGGGCATCCCCAATATAATAACTCATTTCCTAGCAATCAAAGGCCTTACATTGCTCTGCCATTTCGACAACAAGGAGGTCCTTATCCTAATCAAAGCAATCCGCCTTACAACCCGAATCGGAGGCACGAAATTTTTTCATATTCAAATCCAAAGGGAGCAATCCAATTGCCTCCCGGGGTTAATCTGGGGTCAAAGCCATTGAAGAATGAGGGTAGGGGAAGTACGGATGACACTTTGGCACTCATTTTGAAAAAGATGGAGGACGTAAGAGTGGAGAATGAAAGACGACATGATGAGATGAATAGGAAATTTGATGACTTTTAAAAAGCACAAGGGAGTCAAATCAAAAGCCTTGAATTTCAGATGGGACAACTTGCTACGTCAATGAGTCCGCATGTTAACAAAGGTAAGTTCCCTTCGACCATCGAAACAAATCCTAGAGAGCATTGTAACTCCATTACGTGTGTAGATGTTTCAAAGAAGATGGTAGGGAATTGTACCTTGAAAATGTTTCATGATGAGCTAGTTGAGGAAGCAAGTTGTAGTGAGAGAGTCAATGTTTTGGAGGGTGATAGTAAGAAGATGGGAGTATTTTCGAGGTTGAAGAAAAAAGATGAGAAAATGAAAGGAAAAGTGAAGATAGGGGGTGAGGAAAGAATGGAGGAAGAAGGGTTAGTGGTAGAGAAAGAGAAGGTGGAAATTTCGAAAGGAGTTAAAGATAAGCTTGATGAGAGGCTTAAGAAGTTCCTTGACTTGTTTAAAAAGATGTTTGGTAATATGCCTTTCGAAGAGGCAATTGAGCAAATGCCGACATACACAAGATTCTTGAAGGACCTTATGTCAAAGAAAAGGAAGAATGAGCCTGAGATCGTCAAACTTACTCAAGAGAGTAGTGAGCTTATTAGGAAGCATCTTCCTAAGAAGCTCAAAGATCCGAGAAGCTTCACTTTGGATTGCCACATTGAAGGAAGAAACAAGATCAAAGCTTTATGCGATCTAGGGGTGAGTGTAAATGTTATGCCGTTATCAATTGCTAAAAGGCTTGGTGTGAATGATATGAAGCCCATGTTGAGTAAGCTTCATATGGCGGACAATTCAAAGGTTCAACCTAGAGGCATTGTGGAAGATGTAGTAGTTCGAATCGGTAAGTTCTTATACCCTGTGGATTTTGTGATTTTGGATGTAAAAGAGGATGAGAATACGCCTCTAATTCTTGGGAGACCCTTCCTAGAAATGTTGGATGAGAGAATACTTTATGGGATGAGAGAATACGCCTCTAATTCTTGGGAGAATACGCCTCTAATTCTTGGGAGACCCTTCCTAGCAAAGGGGAGAGGTTACCTTGAGGATGAATATTGAGAGAAATACTTTCTCCATTTATGATTCCTCAATGAGTTCCCCAAGGGTTGAGTTAAAAAATGCAAGCAAAGTCACAAGAGGTAATGAGGGAGTGATGAGAACTACTGCCCTTGAGAGTAAAGTGGTTGAGGAGATTCCTTTTAAAAAGAGAAAGGAATTGAATATATATGAAGATAAGGGGGTGAAGAAAGTATTGAAGAAAGGAAATTTTAGGAGAAGGAAGTTGAGTGATGTAAGTCACTCAACTCTTGTTGATATTGACTTCACTTGAGCTTAAGAGTCATCCGGGTAGGGGACGTTAAATCCAAGCGCTAGGTGGGAGGCAACCCACCGTTATATCCTTTAATTATCCTTTGCATGATGCTTATTTTTGTTTGGTTGAATGCCAATTTTAGTCCATTGATCTTATGAATTGATTGCTCTTTGAATTTTGTGCTAATTTGAGCAAGAATAGACTTGAGGAGCATATATTTGGCTAAGGTTTTGATGAATACTTGGTTTGTGAGTTGATATTAAGTGTGTATTGGTTTATTGGGCTTGCATATCTTGATTAATCACTCTTTCCAAACTTTATTAGGATTTTTTATCCGAAAAAGTTTGGGGGGTGTGATTCATGATTAATTTTCCATTTTCATGATTAATTTGATGATGCTTAATGACCATTAATGATGTGTGAGGAGTTTTATGTTGTGTTGTGTAGGAAAATGAAAGAAAAATGCATGAAAAATGTGTAAAAGGGTGAAAATTAGAAGTGGTGTAGGATGACTCGGATTCGTGCGGCCATCATCTTGGGTTCGTGCACCCTATAGCTTGCGTTCGTGCGCCCGCCCTCTGGTTCGTCCGACGAAGAACCGCACGCACATACGAATGAACTGGTTCATGCGGCCATCAGCTCGGGATCATGTGACTAATGGGATTTCCGAAATTTGACCAATTTCGGTCCAAGTTTGACTACACTTCCCAAGGTTGACCCATTCATTCTTTACACCTATATTCCACTCATTCCACACACAAACACACACTTCTCACTATATTCTTGCACTCAAGTCTCTCTCAAAACCAAGAAGAAGAAGAAGGAAGAAATTTTTCATATCTCAATCACTACATCTTCTTTAATCAATTCCTTCCATAGGTATGTTTTTCTTACTCTCCTCTTTCTATTTCTTGTATTATTTTAGAAATTCCATGGTTGAAATTGTTGGAATTAGAAATTCATGTTTAAGGGTTCTTATGTACAATTTTGGGGATTTTTTATTCTAGCTTGTTTTTGTGCAATTGATGATGCATTTATGTTATATTGTTAATGAGTAATCCATTGGGAACCCAATTACATGATGATTGTGTGAATTAGGGACTTAATTGAAGATTGAAATTTTGGTGGTAGGCATAGTGACAAATTTTAGGAAATTTGGTGCAAAGATTTGATTTTCATGATAATGTTGTGCTAATGGCTAGTAGCTATGAGTATATTGATAATAGGTTGGGTTAATTGTATTGCTTCACCTATGAACTTTGCTTATTTGAGGTTTAATTGATAAATGACATTGGCATAACTAGTAGTTGCATGATTATTTCCTTGATTCTAGATTAAGACCATTTTGTTCAATCTTATTTTACTTAGTGAATGAAGTTGATTGGGACTTGTGTTTATTGTTCCTCTCTTGCTAAGGCTTTGTATTCTTCTAGTAGATGTCGATGGATATTTGTGTTCATTGTTTATATCTTGCTAATGCCTAACATTCTTGTAGGAAATGTCTAAAAGAGGTAAGGGCAAGGCTTCGAGTTCAAGAACTAAAAAGGGTTGGAATGATCCTACAATGGAGGATGAGAGTTTAGCAAAATGTGGAGACAAGCCTTCAAACCATAGGTTGTTTTTCGAAGATAATGAGAACTTCTTAAAGACCTTCGAGAAAGTTTGCATCATTGACTTTCGTTTGGGAAGATACTATGATAAGAGGTCTTTTGTCGGGTGCAACTTTGGGGATGATATTGAAGAAATGTTTGCTAACATAGGATGGAGGGGTTTGCTTGACATACAACAATTCGATTCTTTCCAGAGATTGAATATTGAGTTTTTGAACACACTTCAAGTCAAAGAAGTGGACGGAATACCTTCTAAAGCAAGATTTCGGATTGACAATGAGAATTATGTCTTGACGACCAACCAAATCAATGAGTTCTTTGGGTGTGAAGAGAACATTGATAGGCGTAATTTCTGTGCGTGGGAAAGATTCACTCGAGCTCAAGAGGTTTGGGAAATGATTAGTGATGATGAAAATGCCTACAATGCTCAATTTTCTAAGTCCTTTCGTCTTGTTAATCCGATATTGTGTTGTGTGCACAAGATAATAGCAAATTCTGTTTTTTCTAGAGTTGAGAGTAACAGGATGAGAAGTGATGAGCTATACATCTTGAATGCGTTGTTGACTCCTAAGAAGGTTGATTTTGGGGCTTATCTTCTCAAGAATCTTAGTCAATAAGTCTCAAGGTCTAATTGTGCTTATGGGGGATTAATTGCGTTCATTGCTCAAAAGGTGAGTCCTTTACCGGTAAGAGAAGGTGTAATAGGTGAGATGATTACTGTGGATTACATGATAAGGACTAAGAAGTTCAAGAAGAAGATGAATGTTGTTTGCGTTATTGGGAGAAATATCAAGGATCTCTTTCCTCTACTCGAGTATGAGTTAATCACGGTGAAGAAGAGAGAAAACTTGAAGCTTGATTTGCCCGAGCACATTCAAGTTAAGGAACAATTCAATCGCAAGATAAAGAAAAGAGTGAGGGGTGAATCGAGTTCGCAAGCATAAGAGGAGGAACAAGTTGAAGAGCAAGAGCCTATGCAGGAGGACTACTTTGAGCAAGAAGGAGCCTGTGTGTTTGAGGGGTTAACATACAATGAATGGGGTCATGAGAACAATCTTTGAGGATAGATGTGAATGAGCTTAAGAATGAGAACCCTTATCTTCGCTCGGATGTGACAAGGTTGACAGACAACTATTGTTCTCTCAACACTAATGTGGATTCGATTAATAGGAACGTGAGTTCGATGCAATCAAGTATGAACACCATGAACACGAACATCAATGAAATCCTTGAGGCTCAAAGGGCGATGATGAATTGGCATATAGGGGAGCGTCACTTCACACATCTAAGGTATCCTCCTCCGTGATGTGTAAAAACGTCATGGGGAAGGGTAACGATTTCTTCTCCCTATCTTGCTTTATTTCCTGCATTTCTAGTTTAATTTGTTTTGTATTGATTTTGTTTTAAGATTGTGGAATTTTTAGGTAGTTGGGTGCTATCTCTTGGTATTTGCTTAGTTGTGATGGAATGACTTGGATTATGATATTGCTTATGAGTATTGTGCTTTAATTGGAGCATTGCATGATCTTTTTTTCACTCTTTGCCAAACTTTTTAGACCTATGGTCCAAAAAAGTTTGGGGGGGGGGTTGTGTTCGTTTCGTAAATCTCAATGCAATGCTATGTTTTTTATAATTCTAGTGCTTTCTTATGTCTTATGACCATATGCTTATATTGATGACTTGTTTAGCTTGTTATGATTGCCATTTTGTTGCTAGTTTAGAGTAGTGTGGCATGAGATATGCTTATGGTTGTGTGGATGATGTTGATAGTATAGGTTTGATGTAGTGGACTTATCTCTTGATTCATGTCTTGTCTAGTTTGCTATTGATTTTATGATGCTTGATACTTTGATTATTTGAGCATTTTTTGATATGATATGAGTCTTGATCACCTACTACCCATGAGGTTTTGAGCCATTTATGCCCGTTTCAATCTTTAACGGATGATATACTTTGATGTGAGTTCCACACACATACATTATACTCTAGAACTTGGCTTTGGTCTTATTCAAGACTACATTAGATATTGACTTTGCATGATATGATTTGAGGCATTTCTTTGTTCTATATTGAGTCACTTTGCCTATGAGCCTACCATTGATATTGTGATCCATTGCTTACCATTTTGTGCCTTTAGACTTTTCCTTTGGCTAACCACACTTTAAGTCATTTTCCTTCCATTTTGGAACTCTCTTGTCCCTATGATTAGTAGAGTGAAAAGAAGGAAGGAAGATTGGTGATATGATGAAGAACTTGGTGGCCTAAGTTGAAAGATATTCAAGAATTGTTTGATGCATGGATTGAAAGGAATGTGCAAGTGCTAGCAAAGTATGAGAAAAAGGTTGACTTTTGTTGAAAATATGGTCAAGTTTGACTTTTGTTGTGAGTATGATCACAACTTGTCAAAAAGGGAAGATTCTTGAAAAGTGTGATTTAGAAGATGCATGAAGAATGTGCATAATTGCATGAAGATGTGGATGATCTACATTGTGATTCCTTCTATGCTTTACTAATCATACTTAGTCGCTTTATCCATATCTATTGTTCCCTACCAAAGAGCGAACACTACAACCTTATGAAAGTCCTCATTGATGTGTGAATGATTTGTCATTTCAAGTGGTGGAGAATGTAGACTTGAGCCAAGCTTATGGTAGTATGTGTATGTGGTGTGATCTATTAGAGAGCCTATACACTTGAGGGTTGAGCTAAACACTTAGCTTGACTCATTGATTTGATATCTTGCTTGTTGATTCATTGTTAATGGTCGATTAAATGAGATTGCATTCTAGACTTGCTTTATATTGATTGATACTTCCATGGCATTTGACTTGTGCTTGATGTTTCATTGATGCAATTATTCCCCTATCTTATCGCTTCGTTGCTCGAGGCCGAGCAATAATCTAGTTTGGGGGTGTGATTAGGGTCATAATTTCATCTTTTAGCATTCATTTCTATGTGGTTTTGATGTGCTTATATTCATATTTGACCATAAAATGCTATATTTTGTGTATTTAACCCCTTTTTTGCTAGAAAGTTGTGTTTTGTAGTGAAAACGAGCAAAACCGGCGAAAGACGAGCAAGTTCGTAAAAAGTCAGAAATTGTGAGTTGATCCAATGGAGGTAAATGATATACCATGCCGAATATTTCGAAGAGAGGGTCGCAACAGAAAAAGAATCGAGTCAATCGGAACTCTATAACTCAAGATATGAAGGAAATGAGGAAGTCGAGGATTGATCAAACGGGGCAAGCGGGGTTCGTACGACCACCAGCATGGGTTCGTGTGACCACAGCTCAGGTTCGTGCGATGAAGGATCCGCATGCACACACGCACGATCCATTTCGTGCGGCTACAAGGCAAGGATAGTGCGAAGGTCCGGTTTTTCACAAATTCAAGGGTTGTTTTGTCTTTTCGCGCGTTTAATGAGGGATATAATGGTCCAAGCCTAAGGGGTACTATATATACTTCATGTTTCAGACTTCTTAGATCATTCTTCACATTCCACACATCATCATAGTCTCTCTCTAGATTCTTAGAAGTTAGATGTAGTTATCAGTTGAGTTCATTAGATTTCTACCTACAATTTCTTCGATTACTTTTGATCTACCATTCGGATCGTCGATCCGTTTGTTCCTACAATCTCATCTTATCAAGAGCTACATTTTGACCGATTGAATTGTATTTTCCATTGGCGGATCATTAGATAGATATGGAAGG
Organism: Prunella vulgaris; assembly: GCA_026898435.1. Taxonomy (NCBI): domain Eukaryota; kingdom Viridiplantae; phylum Streptophyta; class Magnoliopsida; order Lamiales; family Lamiaceae; genus Prunella; species Prunella vulgaris. Next base: position 135,608 of record JAPKLY010000552.1, read on the forward strand.
TAATTAGTATCTTTACCATTTCTCTTGTAATAGGTAAGACTTTACAATTTCTCTTCAATTTCATTGCTATGATGAATGTAGTTAGTACAACTTTTCATTTGTTATCCCAATTTGCCATGGGCTAATACCCTTTTGCATTGGTGTGTGATTCCTACGGAGTAATATGGTGTTAATGTTGATCTTATGAATGCTATGAGATGTTGTATGATTAATTCTCTATACTGATGATATGTATGAATACTTGGCAGGTTGAATTGATTATTAGGGCCATTAAGAAAGTGCAACATATGAGAATTGAGCTATTTTCCTTAATATTCTATTCATAAGTCCATATGCATGCTAGGTGTTTGATGAAATTCCTAGGATAATGAGAATTACTCTTAGTGAATAGGCACTACAATTAAAGCTTTAATGTGTATTTAGGGAGACCTATGCATGTTGATGAGGCTTTACCTAATTGATTGTCCAACAGCTCATTGCATGATTAACTGATACAACACCATGTGAAACATAGGATAGTACACTAATGCATCTCTTCTCCACTTGCTCACTTTGCACAAAAGTGATATGTAGTTTACTTTCTTGACAAGCTAGTAAACATACAACCATCCCACTTTTATTGCTTTGTTTGAGTTTTTGAATTAAAACAATATTCATACCTTGCAATCTCCCATCTCCCTGTGTTCGATAAATAAACTTGGTTACCTTGCTGCTACTGCTACGATAATGTGAACTTGAGTGTTACACCATTTGGGCAAACAACAAGTTTTAGACTTCTTGAAGATTATCAAGACCCTTAAGCTCAAATTAGTGTAGCAATTCTTGCACTCATTATAGAGTACTTAAGAGGATGTTTTCACAGAGTTTCTGGAGGTTATTAAGGACTAATTGAAGACAACCAGAATTCAGAGAATGAAGACAAATAGTACAATCAATACTATTCTGTGTGGAGTATGAGGACCACTTCACACATGCCTATAGAGAGAGAGGAGCCTTATCCAGAATTCAAATTTTAACCTCTCAACGGATAAGTCACTCCACTCCATCTATAAATAGGAGACGTTCTCAGATGAAACAATAACAACAACCTGCGCATACAAGCATTCAACATGAGCAAAGTCTACAGTAAACAATTTCTGAGAGAGAGATTTTATTTTCTTTGTGATTCATAGGATAATTGGTTAGAATTTTTCTTAGAAAGAATCACAATCTTTGTTGTTGTTCCCTCACTTGTTTTGTCATTTCTACTTAGTGTAGATATCTCTGTGTGAGGTTTGTTTAACTCTTAGTGAGTTATATTCTGAGTGAATAGGATAGTGTCTCTTTTTAGAATAGGAATATGAGTGAACCTTGTTCTAAGGGGGCACTATTTGTATTGATCTTTGTGATCTGTTCTTAGTGAATTTGGCACCTAAGTGGTGTAACAGTGGATGTAGGTTGTCTTTTTCATAGACATTGAACCACTATAAACCCTGCTATTTTATTTATCTTGTTTATTTATCTTTTTGTATTGCATATTTATCTTACTGTTACATTCATCATTGTATTTAAATTTGTGCATAAAAACTTTGGGTTTTTCACAAAGGAACTGAACTCTACAACTGTAGACTTCATTAAGTCACTCGACTGTTAAGTCTGTTCATATTGTTTTTCATTTACACTTACACTTATTTCCGCTTCACATTTAGAGATTTCTCAATACAATTTAAGTGTGAGAATCCGTATGATACTTTGTCTACAAGTCGATTGTTTATTTACAAGTTTTATTACTTTGCAGCTGCAGACTTCTCTAGTCCACATCTGTATCCTTTGTGGTCCTTAAAGCCTCTTGTAGACTATTCATTTTTTTAAACATTTAGAGGTTACTGTAAGGTTCTAGATTGCCCTAATTGAAAAAAGTTTGAAAATTTGTTTTTGGACTCAAGGTCTATTCACCCCCCCTCTAGACCTTCACCACTTAAAGGACCAATAATAACCGCCCATGGAATTTGAATGGCAACCTGCTGATCTTGGAAAAGCTCCTTGGGACAGAAAGTGCTTCAGATCTGAAGCTGACTACGGTACCTTTCTAATACAAATGCATGGTTTGAAATTTTGTTTTATGACGAGACAAGTGGGACAAAAATTAGGGGAAGCCATTGGAGAGGTCCTCATCATTGAATGCCCCACAGCTGTAGCAAATTGGGGGTCTTGCCTTAGGGTACGAGTTGTGGTGGACATAACAAAGCCTTTAAACCGGTGGACCACAGTAACATATGCAGGAGAAAAAATGAGGATTTTCTTTAGGTACGAAAATCTTTCTAACTTCTGTTACATTTGCAGTAAGCTTGAGCATCTGGAGAAGGACTGTCCTTCACACTACTACAAGGGTGATACAGGGGAGGTTAATCCCAATGCCTATGCACTATGGTCAACGGCGGAAGGGAAAAAAGGCTTGGAAGAGGAAGATGTGGTGCATGCAATGGCAGCAATGAGCAACGCCCATCTTTGGACGGGGAGGGAGGGGAATCAAGCTAGGGGAAGGGAACTTTAAGCCCAACAAGGCCTCAACTTGGGAAGCGCCTTAGTATCCATCCCGCACATACGACGAGTGCAAGTAATAATGCAGTGACGGTGTGTCAGGTAAACACCTTCTCAAATTTAATCTCCTCAGAACAGAAGGAGGCTTTATCGGGAGAAACAGTCACAAGGCTTGCAATAGAGGGAGGCAAAAAAGAAGAAATGGAATCAAGCAAGAAGGTAGTGGACAAAGGCAAGGGACAAATGTTACCTCCAATCTCTCACAATCCATATATGATGATGCCTTACACTAACCCTTTTAGTGGATTGGTTGCTCCACTGGTACCGGGTTACTTCATGCAAAGAATACACCCTAACACTCCTCAAACCCCTTTCTCTGTCCCCGATGTTCAGGGACACTCCTTCCAGCTTAGCAGCTCGACTGATGAGAATTTGTAGGCAAAAAAGAGAGGAAACCTACTGTTCGGTGTAAATGAGTCCTGACGCAAGTGTACGTGTTCGCTATCAGCGTGGTAAGCTTGACCAAGTTTTAAAATATATCGAACCCAAAGGAGACGGGGACTTGTAAACAACATTTGTTGTTTCAATTGGCTATCTAACAAAGCAATAAAGGGGAAAGGTTTCTATCGTCTACTAGAGCGTCAAAATAGTAAACTACCTATCACCTTGGTTTGCAAAGTGAGCAAATGTGAGGAATATGTGCTAGTGTAATATCCTATGTTTCATGAGTGAAGTATCACTTTATCATGCAATGAGATTGTGTATAATCAATGAACAAGCCACTCTAACATGCAAAAGGTTTCCCTAATAACATATCAAAACCTCTAATTGTTCATCCAATTCACTAGAGATAATTCTCACTATCTTAGAAATTTTATCAAACACTTGATATGCATTGGCCTTAATACAAGATAGTTTAGGAAAATAGCTCTACTTTCGCAAGAGACTAACTCCCTAATGGCCCTATTATCATCCACATATGCAAGCATTCATACAATCCACCAATATAGAGAATTGATCACACAACAACTCAAAGCATTCAAAAGATCAACATATCACTACACTACTCCATAGGAATCATACACTAACACATAAAGGAATTAGCTCATGGCTAATTGAGTAAACATGAAAACAATTAAGCTAGGAACAATCATCATTAGGAAAGAAATGTAAAGAAATTTACCTATTACAATGAAAATTGAAAAGATACAATTTACCTCTAAAATGCTAATTTGAAATCCGACAATGGAAATTGAAATTCGATCGGTGAGAACGTAGCCTTAGATGAGACGAGAATGCAGGAATTAACGGATCAACGATCAAAACGGTAGATCAAAAGTTATCTAAAAATTTGTGAGAAGAAATCTTAAGAAACCCACAAGTAACTACCTCTCTCTCTCTCTAATCTAAGAATTTAGCTATGATTATGAACTAATGTGACTTGGATCCTTTGAGAATCTGATCTTTGGAGTATTTATAGTGCCCACAATGCTTGGTCAAAAATGCCCTTCATTAAACGCGTGAAAAGACGAAACAGCCCTTCGAAAATGTGAAATCTGAACTATCGCACGAGTCTAACCCTATGACCACACGAGTATGGCTCGTGTGAGCACTCGTGTGGCTTGATCTCGCCCGAACAAGAGCCCCCTCGCACGAGTGCAGGCTCGTGTGAGCACTCGTGTGAGCTTTCATCGCCCGAACCAGAGCCACCACGCACGAGTGCAGGCTCATGGTCACACGAGTCTGGCCTGGCTGCGCTCGAGCTCGGCCTCGACTTGTCCGATCGATCCTCGACTTCCTCGTTTTCTTCATATCTTAAGTTCTAGAGCTCCGATTGACTCAATTCTTCTTGCGTTGCGACCTTCTCTTCGAACTCTTCGACATGGTATATTATTTGGCTCCATTGGATCACGTCACAATTTCTGGACTTTTCTCAAACTTGCTCGTTTCTTCCTCGTTTTGCTCGTTTTCACCTATAAACATAACTTTCTTGCCAAAAAGGGTTAATAACACAATTTATACCATATTAGGGTCAAATATGAACATAAGAACATCATAACCATATAGAAATGGATGCAAAAACATGCAATTATGACCCTAATCACACCCCCAAACTAGATTATTGCTCGTCACCGAGCAACGAAGTGATAAGATAGGGGAATAATTGTATGTACGAAGCATCAAGCACAAGATCAAATGCCATAGAATCATAGCTCAATATCAAACAAGTCTAAAATGCAATTTCATCAAATCAACAATCAAAATCGAATCAATGAACAAATTGTCAAATCAACAAGT
>JAPKLY010000552.1:140435-240582 GCA_026898435.1 Prunella vulgaris
TTATAGTGCCCACAATGCTTGGTCAAAAATGCCCTTCATTAAACGCGCGAAAAGATGAAACAGCCCTTCGAAAATGTGAAATCCGAACTGTCGCACGAGTCTAACCCTATGACCACACGAGTCTGGCTCATGTGAGCACTCGTGTGGCTTGATCTCGCCCGAACCAGAGCCCCCTCGCACGAGAGCAGGCTCGTGTGAGCATTCGTGCGAGCCTTCATCGCCGGAACCAGAGCCACCACGCACGAGTGCAGGCTCATGGTCACACGAGTCTGGCCTGGCTGCGCTCGAGCTCAGCCTCGACTTGTCCGATCGATCTTCGATTTCCTCGTTTCTTCATATCTTGAGTTCTAGAGCTCCAATTGACTCGATTCTTCTTGCGTTGCGACCCTCTCTTCAAACTCTTCGACATGGTATATCATTTGTCTCCATTGGATCAACTCACAATTTGGGATTTTTCTCAAACTTGCTCGTTTCTTCCTCGTTTTGCTCATTTTCACCTATAAACACAACTTTCTAGCCAAAAAGGGTTAATAGCACAATTTATACAATATTAGGGTCAAATATGAACATAAGAACATCATAACCATATAGAAATGGATGCAAAAACATGCAATTATGACCCTAATCACCTACTACCAGCCCCCAAAACTAAGATGGCACAATCTGGAGGTATTACCCAAGCTAGAAAGGGGGATGACCAAGGCAAGAAGAAAGAATCCAAGAGAAAAGCAGAAGAGAAGACAGAGAGTAAGAAGCCAAAGAATGAAGCCGGCTTTGGAGCCTCCCCGAATGCTAAAGACAAACATGAAGTGGCAGCGACTGGCTTGTTTCAGCCCCGCCAGGGACCATGAGGATTCTGGTTTGGAATGCACGGGGCTTGGGCAATCACCGTGCATTCCGATCACTGCAGCGCTTGATCGCTGGATAAAAGCCCTCCATCCTTTTCATTATCGAATCTAAGATTTCAATTTCTGTAGGCAGTAAGTGGAGATCTTTGTTTAATTTCCATTATTGTATTGGTGTGAACCCCGTAGGTAGGTTAGGGGGATGTTTGTTGTATGCTACTGAAGATATCAATTTAAGTTTGTTTTCTTACTCGTCTGGGCACACGGATGTGTGGGTTAATGCATCGAATGGGGGATGGCGATTTACAGGGTTTTATGGGAACCCAGATAGTAGCTTAAGGAAATTCTCTTTGGAGCTTCTGAGAAAACTAGCAGCAGAGCCGCGTTGCCTGAATAAACCATGGCTCATAGGAGGTGATTTTAATGAAATTATATCCATGGATGAGAAAAGTGGAGGCAGGGACAGAAGAGTCAGTCAAATGATGGATTTTACGGAGGTTCTAAATGAGCTACTACTGTTGGATTTGGGCTTTAAAGGGCCCAAGTATACTAGGGTGAACAAATGCTCGCAAGGAGCTCAAATTAAAGAACATCTGGATCGTTTTGTGGCTAATAAGGAATGGACAGAGTTGATACCTAATGTCGTGGTTTCGAACCTGGGATTCTATGGATCGGACCACCGGGTGTTGGAACTCAATATCCATGAAGGTGGACTTGCACCAGCAAGGGTGAACCATAATGCCTTCAGATTCGAAAAAAATGGCTGCTGGAATAGGACTACAACAATACAGTTCAAACAACGTGGAAGGATACGTCAAGTGCACGGAATCTTCCATGTAGGTTAAAATCATGTGGGCAAAAGTTACAGTGGTGGGCAAACAACTTAGTAGGCTACCTTCCAAAAAAGATTGAACAACAGAGAGCGAGACTGCAACAATGACTCGATGATGAACAAAGTGCAATAGATTGGGAGGAAATTAATGTCATTGAGGAAATGATTTTCAAATGGGAAACTCAACTGGAAGTGTACTGGTGGCAAAGGTCGAGGGACAGTTGGATGATTGAAGGAGATAGAACCACTACTTATTTCCACAGGAGAGCATCAGAAAGAAGAAGGATTAATACGATCAGGAGCATAACAAACGAGGCTGGGCACTGGATCACTAAGAAGAAAGATGAATTATTTCATCATGCACGCAGGTTTTTCAATGACCTATTCACCTCACAAAATCCACATGAGGCTATAGTACAAGAGATATCCACCCACATTTCTCCTTCTGTGAGCACCGAAATGAACAACTTTTTAGACACAACGTTCACTGAAGAAGAGGTACGTCGTGCTGTATTCGATTTGAACCCAAAAAAGGCACCGGGTCCAGATGGGTTTCCTGCAATTTTCTTTCAAAAGGATTGGGGATTATTGGGAAAAGTGGTCAGTGTCGGGGTGCTTGAAGTCCTCAATGGCGAGGCTCTACTCAGGGATTGGAATGCAACGAACATTATTCTGATTCCGAAGATCAAAGCACCTACTCAACTAACAGAGTACAGGCATATCAGCCTGTGGACAGTCAGTTACAGGATTGTTGCGAGAACAATCACCAACAGATTGAAGAAAATTTGCTGAATATCATGATTGCATTCGAATGCTTACACTGGATCTGTAACAACACAAGTAAAACTGGGTACGCGAGTTTGAAGCTCGATATGTCTAAAGCCTACGATCACCTGGAATGGGAATATCATAGGGCCGTGATGCTCAAAATGGGGTTTAGTGCCAAATGGGTTTCTCTGATAATGAGGGGTATAACATCGGTTTCATACAAAATAACCATTAATGGTGAACGAAGTGATACCATTATTCCTTCAAGAGGCTTAAGGCAGGGGGACACGTTGTCTCCATATCTCTTTATCCTTTGTGCACAGGGGTTGTCTTCCCTCATTAGTACTTGGGTTCATCGTGGATCAAGGGAGTTAACATCGCTAGAGGTGGCCCGACAATCTCCCACCTTTTCTTCGCGGATGACAGTATAATTTTCCTCAGAGCCGATAAAACAGGATGCACAAGGCTGAAAAGAGGGCTGGAAGCTTATGAGAGGGCCTCAGGGCAACTTATTAATTATGACAAATAAGCTATCACTTTTAGTCCTGCAACTCTCAGGGGCAACATCAACACTATAACGAGTATTTTTAATGTGAAGGTAAAGAAGGGGTATGTAATCTATCTAGGACTGCCCACCTTTTCTATGCGTAGGAAAAAATTCAGTTTACTTACATACGAGATAGAGTCGCTTCAAGGGTGCAAGCATGGAGGGTGAGGGATTTTTCGGAAGGGGGAAGACTAGTCCTAATAAAGAGTGTTCTGTCGGCGATACCCACCTACACCATGTCCTGCTTTCGGGTTCCCACATCAATTTGCCACGATATTGAGACAATTATGGCCAAATTCTGGTGGGGTGGCAACTCTACTAAGACCAATCTTTCATGGGCAAAATGGCAAAAACTGTGCTGGCCAAAAGAATTTGGAGGCTTGGGATTTAGAGATACGACGACTTTCAATCAGGCACTCTTTGCAAAGCAGGTATGGAGATTATTGGCTAACCCGGATTTACTCATTTCAAAAAATTTCGCAGCAAGATATTTTAGGCATGGCGACATCATGGATGCAGACCTTGGATCCAATCCCTCATTCCTGTGGAGATCCATTTTGCGGGGTAGGGAGTTGCTACAAAAAGGGTTGATTTGGAGGATTGTGGATGGATCCTCAATTCAATTATATAAAGATGCCTGGCTGAAACAGTTCCCAACCGGGAGGCCGATATCTCGGGTGGCACGAGCCCCTTCAGTGGCCTCTTTTATCACAAACGAAAAAGAATGGGACGTGAACCGTGTAAGGCAGGCTTTCCTCTTGTTCGAGGCTGCCGCTATTCTGGAGACTAAAATTGATATCACAGGAGGGAAGAATACTAGATATTAGGGTCCAAATGCTACAGGTACATACTCAGTTAAATCCGGGTATAATCTGGCTACTGATGGGAACATCAAAAAGGGGGAGATAGAAAGTTCAAATAAATGGACCGACGAGGAAAAATGGTGGAAAAAGATATGGAAATTAAAGCTGCCCCTAAAATCAAAATTTTCGCGTGGAAAATGGCACATGACTTTATGACCACGGAAGGAAACCTCCATAGACATCACATCCCAGCTAGTCCAACGTGCTTTATGTGTGGGTACTACAATGCAAACACGATTCATGCATTGTTTCTTTGCTCGATGGTGAAAGACAACTGGAAGATTAGGGGCATTTGGAGTGATATCAAGAGAGCAAAATTGTGCTGTGACACTCGAGATTTCTTGCGAAGAATTTTTCACAACAAAAATCACGAAGATATAGAAAACATTGTCACAATGGCGTGGGGGATATGGAAAACGAGGTGTGAGCTGAAGCATGAGGTGAATCCAATACAAAAAAATGGCAAGCTCATAAAGGTGCCTTGGCTACAGAGTTTCCTTAACAACTATAGACGTGCAAGCCAGACCTTGGATTTCATGAAGTTGACAAAAGAGCAATTCGAAAATACGGGAGTTGGGAGAGGAAAAGTGGTCAGGTTTCCTTGTTTGTGGACGCAAGTATTAGAGAGGACTTAAATAAAACATCGGGCGGATACGTCATCTTGTCACAGCAAGGTGGGATTGTGGAGGAAGGAGGGGGAATAATCCATAACTGCCACACCATCATCGAGGCTAAATTGGAGGCTGCCTGTTTGGGCCTTGCACAGTTGAAGCAGCTACGAATCGACGGAGCGATCCACTACTAGAAAAATTGGCTTTAGTGACGTGCAAATGTGTCACTAAAAATCTGTTTTAATGACGCTTTTGTTATAGTGACGCATTGGCAAGCGTCACTTGATTTGGCGTTTCAATAGACTTTTTTTATTGACGCTTGAAAGCATCACAAAAATTGTCTATTGTGACGGTTTCATGCATCACATCAATAATTTTTAGTAACACTAGTTGGTGACGCTACTTGGCATCACAAGAATGTACTTTAGTAACAATTTCTAACGTCACTAAAAATTTATAACTAACTTAACCACCTCATTTTAATCGCACTTAAGCGTCGCTAATTTATTGTCTTGTGACGCTATCTACTGTCAAAATAGACTCTTCTCATATTGTATTATCGCATCACATAAAATATATATATATCACTACCACTATGTCACATCCGACCATTGTTGTCGAATCTCTCCCTCTCTTTTGAACTTAAATAACAAATATATTTTCGTAAAATATCATTTAATTATCATTTAAAAGGTCAAATGCATTACACGTTTGTTTGTAAATTTAACTATACATAATGATTGCATGTCCAAAAGATATTGGAAACAATGTCAAAATACAAAACAAAATATTTCAGCAACAGTTGTAAACATATAAAAAAAAAAATTACATATCATTCAAACCTAACCTATGCTGAAATAATTATATAATGCACTTTCATAGCAGGAAACTTTCGCATGCAACTCCACTTCAACTTCTAGTTCCTGCAAGATAAAGAAGTTCACATGCACAAACATGATACAAAAAAAATTATACCGCTAAGTAAGACAAAGTATAGGTCATGAATTTATAGCACTAATAATTTTCATAAGAATGAGTATGAAAACTTAGAATGAACTTGAAGAGCTTTTATTGAGCTTAATTCGCTAATGAGACCTTATCGTAGGAATATATCTAAATTGTAAACTACTTATCTAAGTTAATGAACTCATTCATAGGATTTAGGAGCTCTATAAAATTTGAATCCAAAAATGAGAAAATGGTCCTTAAAGCTAAGAGTATAAACACTAAAAACAAGATACCAAAATAGGGAAATGCGGTATAACAAACAAGTAGGTGACACCATATACAAATTTAATTATCATTCATAGACTTTAAATTCTTTAACAATTTGGTATTACATGGTGACACCATGTACAGATTTAATTATCATTCACAGACTTGAAATTCTTTAACAATTTGGTACTACATTATGATTTTTAAAAAAATATATTCCTTCAATTATAAGATTTTGTAGTTTATTTTCTGGCTACAAAATATTATGTTCTTTACCTATTCAACAATGAACTGTTTATCATGATATCAACTGATTTTTATTATAAAAAATAAAATACAAGTAAGTTACATTAATAAATCAAACATACCGGCCACGGCAATAATTTTTCTTTCATTCCCTTTTGCACAATATCTTATTTGGACTTGGCAATTTTTGCCAAACAACAGACAAAAGTTATCAGTGAAAATTCTTATTTGATAATATAGAATTGAGATTATATGTAATGATGACAATACCTCAAGTCCTTAATTGGATCCCGATGCCAAACCATCTCACCTAAACTTGTGGAGGTCACAGGAATTAATAATGCATATGATGATTTATTTATATAAAAAGCAGCAACTGAAATGGTTCAACATAAAAATGATGTAAGCAATAAGTTTTTGAATTCATGACTTAAGAAAGTGATAATTGCCTGTTTCACTTGTTTAACAAGGAAACTTTACTTATGATTTAGATCTTTTTAAATAAGTTGTGAGGTAGATCTTTTGAGAGAAAAGATTATTTCCCAAACTTTAGAGTTTGGGAACATTTTCTTAATTTCAGTAATCTGGTTGTTCACATACATGTTGCATATAAGCAAAAAAATCATTGTTTACAATCAATAATATAATATAAGGCAGTAGACTGACTTTAAATATCTATATAAAGCATTATTTTTTTGGGATATATTTATATTAATTATTTCACTAAATAAATTTTTGATAGAATGGTCAGTTTTAATTAGAAAATGAATAAAACAATTTTTAATGTTAAATTTTATATACAAAGTAAGTACTTTGTTTGCTGGCAGCGGATTTTGTCTATTTCCAAGAACAGGTATGTTATTTAAAGGTCATATGATAAAAAGTCACCTAAGCTAAGCTCTTGTTTCCCTGATGTTATCATCATAGCATAATATACAAAATTGTAAGTACCTGAGGACAGATTTACAGGAGTATGGTTTTGGTTATGACAAATATCAATATTATTATGAATTTGTGTTATAAATTTTACCATCTCTGCTATTCTTTATCAATCCAAAACAAGAAGATGTGGATCTCCATTGTACGATGATTAACCCCATGTTGTGCCATAAAAAAAATAACCCCATGTTGTGGCATAAAAAATTAAGCAAATGGCAAAATTAAAAAAACAAAAAAAAACAAAAAAAACAAACCTTTTTATACAAATAGCAATCTTTCAAAGATAATTAACCTCAAGAGAACTCCATTAGCATTCATGTCATGGTGTGCGCAACCTACCTACCATAATAATCCAATGCTTCAGCAATACACAAAGTAAAATTAGTTCTTAAACGCATTACCCATTCATGGGCTTGATTCTCCCAAACAGCAAGTACAGATGAAAAGTTTATATAAGAAACTAAGATAAATAAACAACAATTAAAATTTGACATTAAATATAAAAAAGAAATACTCAATGAAGATAAGACAATAATAAGGAGACATATAAATTAGATCTTCTACTACTGACTAAGACCCTCAAACAGGGAAATAAAAAAGATCATTGCACAAAAAATAAAATCAAATTAAAAAGTAAATGAATATTTTTATTTTGTGGTAGAAGTTTTCTGCCCATTATTGAAAAGAGAAAAATATATATGAACTACTGTACATGCTACCTCAGAGAGAAATGGGTGAAATCTGGACAAGCCTGATTTAAAACGGCATATTATGTAATCATATTCAAATCCGGCGAGAAATAGAATAAAAAAATCAACAGAAATAAAGAATTCTTACAAAACTAATCAAAATGAATCTTAACAAAAACCATCAAATAGAAGTTACCAAATCCAAAGGAAAACTAATGTTGACTAACCTGAAAAGCATAAATTTCCAACCTTCCTTTCGAATTTAAGAATTTCGATGGAAAAAAAGACCGGCTTCGAAATTACCTCGCCTTTGATCTGAGAGACCTGTTCAGTAAAATATTTAAGAAAATAGGAACCAATTACAAGAAATATTGCAATTGAAAATTGGGTATAATTGATTGTTGGAGTACACAACCTAAACAACACACCAATAAAGATGAATCTCAATTTTTTAGTATTCGGGGGGGTGAATTTTCAGTAATTGATCGATTCACTTACCCCTCTATCAGGAGAAGAGCGTGGAGAAGAAAAACCTCAATTAGGGCACGCACGAACCAGATGACGAGAGGCGGACAATAGCGTAAGGGGACATTCACTGCGGCGGTGATGAAATTGAGTTCGAATAAAGGAAATTCATTGTGAATCCTTGGAAAAAAATTGAAGTTTGTTCAGGAGTAGAGAAGGAAAAGATTTCATTTAAACTAAAAGGGTTAGATGAATATATTTTCGGAGAAAAAGGGGCGCATTAAGTTAAAAAGAGAAGCGGGATAAAATTTAGGCGTCACTACTCATTTCCTTAATCTAATTAGGGTGATTAGGGTCAATATAAGAATATGTGGTGACTCTTACTTAATACGGTCACTAAAAAAGCGTCATTAAAGTGGTATATTTCTAGTAGTGAAACCTCTTCCTTGATTCAATACAAGCAGTTGAAACAATCCGCGACAATGTGACGTGTTACAATCATTGTGCCAGTGCCACTCAACAAATCTTAGAAGCACTCTCCAGTGGACTAGTGAGGGAGGTCTTCTACTCACCAAGGGAAGACAACAAGATTGCTCACAACATGGCCAAGAAGATATTGGAAGAACCACTGCCTCCGGATTGGCATGGTGCATAGAACTTCCAAGTGTTAGGATAGTTTCCCTGTTATGGCTAATGAGTTTATTATGCTCTATATGGGAATGTCCTTCTCAAAAAAAAAAAAAAAACATGTCTTTAATCCCTCAAACTCAGATCTCTCTCTCCCTCTCTCTCTCTCGGCCATCCACATCATTCTCACCACCACCGCCTAAAAAAACCTCACATCGCTGGTTGTCGCCCTCTTTATCCAGCAAAGACCACTACCACTTTTGCCACTCGAGCAAAGGTCATCGCTAATGATATTGCTGGCTGCTTTCGTTGTGTTGCCCTCTTTTTCCACCAAATAATATCGTAGGTGCCAAGGATGGCGAGTGGATCTGAATAAAAAAATGTGGAGTAACATTTTCATAGAGAGAAGGGAGGATGGTGCGACTGGCGACAATGGAAGAAAGAAAAAGACAGCTATGAGAGTGAGTGGACATGGTTGGTATTGCGGAAATTAAATAAGTAAAATTGATTCGACACCCATCTACAAATTCGAGCTTTTAGATGAGGCTTTCATGACATGAGAGTTTAGGCTCGCTCAGTATTCTAGGTTCAATTTGTACTAAAAAAAACTTCATTCATTCAATGGGTCTCCTCAAAGAGGGAAAGTTAAGAGTCCAACCCATGAGTGAGGTGAAGTGTTATGAAAATTAAATAAATGAAATGATTCGAAACCCTTCTACAAGTTCGGACTTTTAGTTGAGGCGGAATTCTTTTAGTTGGAGAGAGGTGTTGAGGAGAGATATGACAATGCTGGGAAAATAATTATTTCACAAAATACCTATAAATAAATTTGTATTAAAAATAATTTGTATTAAAAACCAATAAGTACCTATAAATAAATACATAAAAGATGAAAAAATTATATGGTAAATATATTTTATATTAAAAAGATGTGGGTTACAACTCTCGTGAATCTCTTGATTCCTATCTCCAAGGACATGAGCATGTGGTATCGGAGTTGGCGATTTATTCCGGATTTGACCTACAATTTGGTAGTAGGAAGTAAATGGGGTCGTTGGTGACTTATTTCATCTGACCTACGATTTGGTAGTAGGGGAAGAATTTGACCTACAATTTGGTGACATATTCCATATGCCCTATAATACTCTATTCTGAATCTTTTATTTATAAGAGATTAGTGAATTAAAAAACAGGGAAGTGATATCCTGAAATCCGAAAATAAGGAAAAGGATATTCACAAATCTTGGAGATATTATTGTATATTTTATCTCCAAAATTGTGATTTACATAATATATGACAACGTTAAATTTTACAAATTTTCGGTGCTTACAAATGCCCTCTCGAGACCAGATGTGGAGACACATGACAGCCGCAATGTGGTCTCGAAATCTTGATCTAATTTAAATAGGTGATTTGACATGACCCCATAAAATTCTTCGATCACGATCCTTGAAGAGCCGAGATGAAGAGCGAAAATTGTCCCACTGGATGTGCCAATTTGTAATTCAATAATTTCAACACCTATAAATAAATACCTAAAAGGCGAGAAAAGAATATGATAAATATATTTTATATTAAAAAGATGTGGGTACAACTCTGGTGAATCTTTTGATTCCTATCTCCATGGACATGAGCTTGTGGTACCGAGGTCTTGATAACTTATTCCGGATTTGACCTACAATTTGGTAGTAGGAAGTAAATGGGGTCGTTAGTGACTTATTTCATCTGACCTATGACTTAGTAGTAGGTGAAGAATTTGACCTACAATTTGGTAGTAGGAAGTAGATGGGGTCGTGGTGACTTATTCCATCTGACCTATTAAAACTCCATTGTGAATTTCTTATTTATAAGATATTAGTGACTTGAAAAATAAGGAATTGATTCAAATCAGAAAATAAGAAAAGATATTCACAAATCTAGGAGATATTATTGTATATTTTATTTTCAAAATTGTGATTTACATAATATATGATAGTGCTAAATTTTAAAATTTTCGGTGCTTACAAGTAGGAAGATCAAGTATGTCTATGGTGGTTGCAATTGCGATCAATTTTTCAATATCTCTTTTTTCAAAATAAAATTGAAACAAAAGTCATCGATTCAACCGATGGCTGATTCGCACCACTTTTCACCATTTTGAGCAGTTTGTGATCGAACTAATTGTTGTAAGAGCAAATACCTAAAAGCGGACCGCGGGTAGCCTACCCAAACAAGGATTGGATCGATCAGATCGGCCGATCCGATTTGCTTTTCAAAACACAGTCCATCTCGATCCCCCTCTTGCACTGCTGGACAAAATTTTCCTTGTTGAATCTTAACGATCGAGACTATTTTCGTCCACATACATAAGCCCTCACTATATTAATTGAGAAAGTAAACAAATTAACCCTTAGTTATTTAATTGTAACAGTTAGTTGTGTGGTTTGAGTTTAATGAATGTCATATTTGAGTATTACATAGTTTTGTTGAATTATTTTCGTTGAAATTCATATGTTAGTTCACAATTATGACAAATTTTGTGATTATGAGGAGTGAAATATATTAAAAATCAATTAACATTTTAAGTCTTCAAATCGCCTATTTATGACGTCCCAGACTCCCAGCCTTCATTCCCGTGTAGCATGTGGTAAGTGCCGGTACAAAACTACTGTTAAACTCGATGAATTATATACTACTAGAATAGATTTTAGATTTTAAAATCCCAAAAAGAACTACCCTAAATTTCTTTGTTGCTGTGTTATAACTGGATGTGATATAAACTCTGTTGTTTTCTGAGAGATGATAGATGTTTGCATCACACTCTATAGAGCAAGTAATACCCTTAATTTTCTTAAAGCTTAACTAATATGTATCCAATCTGTTAATGTTTGCATATTTGGGTTTATCTTTTATCTACTTTTGTATAATCATTATTGTAAACTTTAGGAACTCTAATCTCGAAACGTGGTTGTTTTTTAGACTATGCTTTGAAAAGACATTAAATTAAATTAAATTCTAAACTCATGTGGGTAAGTTGAAGTTAACATCACTTATGCTCTTTTATACCATGTGTCATTCACTATTGTATAACATGGCGAGGGCAATTATATGTACAAATTTTAAACTCTTATGAAATAATATTTCAAATAAATGTTTGTGACACAAAGAATATGAACTTACCTTCCCATCCAGCAACAAAATGTCAACGCTGATTAGTTCATTATTTCATTTGAAGTTGCGAGCCTCCCATATGCGCAACAGCCGAACAACAATACACATTGAATTGCTATTGTCGTCGAGATCATTTAAATATATATAGGATGCAGTAGATTTTTTAGCATGACAAACATCATTTGTCATTCAAGAACTGCAAACAGAGAGACAGAGGGAAAGTAAATATGGAGACAATAAGTATAAATAAAATACTAAACCACGAGGAACTGTACATGTAAGTTCATCGACACATCCATGCATAAATTAATACTGTAATACTATTTTACATTTGTCTACATGGATTAACACAAAAGTATTAAGTGTTCTATCATGTTCTTGGATTCAGGAAATATTACCTTGAAATGAGCTTAAGCTTTGATTCTCTCATCTTGTGCAAGCTGCAACTATTACACAGCACAATAAGAATAATGATTAAACATAGAAACCCAGAAATTGGGGCAAAAGGAAATAACACAGAAATGAAAAACCTACTATTTGTTAGGATATTGGGCTTCTGGAATGCTTCACAAGTGTGTGTGTTTTTAGTAGCAGTTGCAAAACATATAATAGTCAATCATGCATGTATTATCTATAGGCCAGCGTAATGATAACAATCATATTTAAATTTATTAAATCACTGTAATGATAATAATTGTTATCTCAATGGTTTCCTTTCACATAGATTATTTGCGCGAGAGTTACAACAGTTTTAATAGTTAAGAAAACCGTTTTTTAGGCTTAATTGCATATTAAATCATCACCTTTTGAAATTTTGCAGTTTAATCTAACTTTTAGATTGACAAAATAAATCACAACCTTTACATTTTTTTGCAATTCAAACTTCGGGTAGTTTGCCCCTTGTCCAAATATTGATGTGTACCAATAATTACATAATTACTATCCTAGTAAATACTAATAAATAAAATGAAGTTTTTAAAAAATACATAATTAATTAAATAAATACTATAAACACTTCTGAATAAATATTCATTTTAATTTTGAAATGAAAATATTTTATTATATTTTAAACCTAAAAATAATTTTAAAAAATATAAATTAATTAATAAAATTAATACATAAAATATGAAAATAAATTCAAAATTATACATATTCTCTCTAAAAATAAAATTATATTAAACTATACTAAAAAAATTAATAAATTCTAAATTTATATAAATATATATTCATATGCATTATTCTTATATTTTTTAAAATATAAAAATTATATATATATTTCTTAAAATTATAAAATCTCTTACAAAAAAATTCATGATTCAAAATGACAAAACTATTACTTTCTCCGTCTCGAAATAGTGCTCACACTTTTTTCAATTTTTTGCAATTTAAACTTCTGGCAACTTGCCCTTTGCCCAGAAGATGATGTGAACAAACAGATTCACAATCATCATTCCAATAAGCATGCACATTATTAAATATATAAAAATATAAATGAAATTATTAATATTATAATATAACAATATGTTAGTCCCAAATAAACAAAGACTGGTGTATGGGGGGGGGAATACACCTGTAAGTACAGATTCTTTGAAAATCTGTTTTACTGCAGACTTTTAAAGTTACAGGCCACTTGTTAAAGTATCAGTGGACTTAAAGGTGGCCTGATAAGTGGCCTGTGATTTGATCAGAGTTTTAGTTGTGCAGCCGATTATTTCTAAAGTACTTGAAGTTGTTAACTCACACAAAAGCACAAGAGACACAGGGATTTATAGTGGTTCGGAGTTAAACTCTCCTACATCCACTTTTCCTGATTTAACAGGAGAATTCCTTAACCACATGAATTCCTTATTTTAGAGTGCCAAGGTGCACTGATCAATAACAGCTTCTCTTGATCCATAGGATTGTCACAGAGTCCTAGTCCTCTCTAGATTTCAGACTGAGACACTCCTCAGCTTACTTTCTCTTAACTCACAGCCTTGAACCTATTTCAGTTTAAGGGCTTGAGTTCTCCAACTAAGGTTGAGATAACCCTGTACAATGATAATCAGTATCTAGGTTGGGTTATCTCAGTAGGCTTCTAAGATATTACATTGTAAGCCTAAATACAAGATTGAGTTCTAAGCAATGTGAGCACATGAGAAACTAGAGTGATTTCTAGTGCTTGAATGTATGAACTTTGGAGAGCTTTCAGATTATAAGTTGAGCTTGTTAGTTTCCCGTGCTTAGCTTCTTCTTCAACCCTTGTATTTATATACTTAAATTTGAAAGACTATCCGTTGGAGAGATAGTTTCAAATTTAAGCTACTTTGGTGTTCCAACGTTCTTCAAGATTTTCCTCAGATTTTGGATGGTCGAATCTGTGAAAATGTAGCAGTCCAACGTTCTAAAAGATCTTCTTCAGATTTTGGATGGTCAACTCTTAAGCATTAATGGTTGATAGCTCATTAAATGCCTACTTAGAGTTAATGCAGCCGCCTTTGAAAATTGTGCCAACCTAGTTTATTGGTTGCTTCTGAACTTGGTACTGACAGGTCAGTCTTTTGTGTCAGGTACGTACATAGGTGGCAGCTTCTCATTGGTCTGTCTTAATTGTTCCTCAGTCCAGTCCTAACGGTTGTATTGAAGTCCTCTGCCTTTTCATTAGGTGACTTGGAACATTCTCTTTGCTGCATTTAACACTTCATTTATGTGTTGGCTGCTTCCTTCATAAATGCTGAAAGCATTTAATGCATCAGGTTACTTGTCTTCAGGGGAATCCTTTCAGGTCAATTGGACTTAGTCTTCTGAGGTGCATTTTCCAGTCAATGGGTGTATCTCCTAATCTTTCATCAGACTAGTCTAAGATACATCAGGCTAGTTCTAAATACATCGAACTAGTTTTAACATTACTAGCCTGTTTCATATTGACTTTTATTCTAAGTATTTTATCATAGCCTCCTAACATTTTTGGCTAGATTTATAAGTCTTAGAGATACATTGACACATCAGGGGGGTCTTTGGGATTTTATCAAAATATTTTATAAGTCATTTCCCAACAATTTCCCCCTTTTTGATAAGAACAAAGACCTAGTCTGACTAACTTTTATCAGAAGACTTTTACTTAGCAAAATTTTAATTTTCAGAAGTTCCCCCTGAATAAGTACCTGCAGGTTAGTTAAGCAGTTTATAGTATAGTGCTTAGGCCTAACAGATAATGAGATATTATCTTGGGCTTAAAGGATAGAAATTTTCATTAAACTTGAGAAATGATTACAGTTTACAAAATTCCTACTGTAACCAAAGTACTATCCTGTCCCAAAAAAAATAAAAGACTTCAACTTCAACTGCTTCCTTTCCCAGTGCACTTCGCCTTACAGGCTCCCAAATGCTGGCTCCAGACCATACTGGGCAAATACCATTTTCTTCAATTCCATCTTCCTCTCCATTACCTCCTTGCTGTTCCCCTTCAACCCAAGCTGTTCACACACCACCAGCCATTCTCCCAGAATATTTTGCATCCTCACCTCCCAACTGGCATCCATTGGAGGCATGAAGAGAATGGGACCAGGAGCCTTGAACTGCTCTCCTCCACTATGCTCCTCCCAAGCATTCAATATCCTGCGATACAGGGCAGGCCAGTTTTCCACCATTTTCTGATGAAAGACTTCATCAGCTTCCACTCCTTCGAACTCACATGTCACATAGAAGGAGTATACAAACTCCCTCTTGGCTTCCTCCCAGGAGTCATTGATCTCCTTAGGAACGCAAGGATATATGTGTGGGAATCCGGCAATGGCTCACTAGCCTGAGCCTAGCTTCTCTTGGCTTTTATCCTCCAGTATGAGTTCCTTGCCTTCCTAGGTGGTGGGGGCTTCATCAGTTGGCCACTCTCCATCAGTCGCCACTTTTCTTCAGCTTTCTCCGTGTTATGTTCATCAAGAGACTTCCCTGACCTTACTGCCTGGGCCAGGGGACTGAGTGTAGGTGGTTTGAATAGATCCTCAGTGGATTGCACCTTCTCTGGCTGACTTGGTGCAGGTGAGGCTATGGGGTTTGGATTTTCAACAGCAAGCTCCTTGACTTCTTCTTCTTCTTGGGTAACCGTCACCCTTCTTCTCTTAGTGGCCTGAGTGTCAGACACACTTCCACTTCTTTGTCTCTTCTCTCTCAGAATCTGATCCTTGGCTTTTGACAGCCTTGTTTCCCTTCCAGCATCAGCTTTTCCCTTCTTTTTCTCATGAGCAGTGGCCTGCTCCCTGTCTTTCACAAGATTATCAACCTCCTGCCTCACATCTGCCACAACCTTCTCAGGGTCAGGCCTCTTGCCCACTGATGGGCCACCCAGTGGCCTGACCCGATCCTCTTCCCCCTTCTTGCTAACTCTAGTGGAGAGTTCAGCAAGAGTAATGGAATGCTTGGCAGTGTCCTACTCAACAACCCTCAGATGAGTGAGGCAGTGCTCATTCTCTTCATTTAATACCCTCAGGTGAAAGGCAGCATCCACTCCAAAGTCAGTAAATGGCTTCAGTTTCTCCTCTATGATCAGATTTGTGGCTGCCTGAGTGGGAAGCACTGACAGTGCCCACCTCACCTGAGTTTCTATCTCTGCTTTCAGGGCCTCCTCCCTTCTGGTGATGTAAGCATCCATTTTCTCCATCAGGCCACCTGCCATTGCTGTGATGGTAGCCTGAATCAGCCTTTCCCTTTCTTCCAAGTTTTCTTGCCTGACTGGTATCAGGGCTTGAGTATGGGCCTGCCTTTCTTGTTCCACACTGGCATTGAGATCATTGATTTCCTTGGAGAGATGCATCTCCATCTGATCCACATTACTTGACAAATTAGTAATGAGTTTCAAGTTAGAGTCTTTTACCTGATCTAGATGCTCATCAAGCACAGCAGTCTCAATGGATTGTTCTTCCATCATGATCTCAATGTTGTCCACCTTGCCAGTGAGGGTTGCCAGCTCCCTACTCTTAGACTTAGACTCCTCAGCAGCCTGGACAACAGTCTGAATGACACCTTCAATCTGAGCAACTGGTAATTCATCAGGAGAAGACAATATTTCCTTCTGAGTCCCCTGTGACTCAGGTTGATCTTTAGTGGCCTGATTTTCAGTGTCCTGACCCCCATTAGCCTTGGTCACCTCCTGACTTGCACCAGCCTGACCCTCCTCAGTAGGGTTGGCTCCCTCATTGTCTCCATCCCTCCCTTGGTCATCAGTAGACTTGCCCTTGGGCCCCTCTATCATTCTTGCTTCCTCCAACTTCTTGGCAACAAGCTTGCCAAACTCCCATTCTGCTAACAGTACACTGACCTTTCTTACTTGAGCAAACTCAAGTATTTCCCTTTTTTCTTTTCTCCAGAACCCTTCTCCTTGTCCCTTCACAGCTTCCAACAGTTCATACAGGTAGGCATCCTTTAGCTTGACTAGTAGCCTGACCCTCTCAAACATCTCTTTGAGGGTTGGATGGGAGTTTAAGGTAGGGTATAACTGCTCAATTTCATTGGCCTCATCCTTCAGAGAGTCCAAGTAAGTATATTGGACCTCCTCCTCATCAGCTACTTCAAGTGAAGGTAAAACTTCACTAGCCTGTGGGACAGTGGGTTGTTCTTTGGCTGCACTTTCAGGCTGTTGAGAGCCTTCAGTGGGGTTTTCAATTATTTTGGGTTCAGTGGGTGTAAGTTTGGTTGCCTCAGTGGACTTTTGGGAGTCCTCTGAGGCTTCTTGTCCCCCAACTCTTTCCTCAGACTCCTCTGAGCTCTCTTCATCAGATTCCTCTCAGCTGCTCTCCTTTTCCTCACTACCTTCAGCCTCCTCACCCTCCTAACCTTCCTCAATCCCCTTCAGGGCAGTTGTGGCAAGAAGGTGGATGGGTGACTTCAATCTTTCCTCCTCTTCCTCAGTAGATTTCTCAGCAGATGAATGTGTAGTGGAAGTCTCAGAGCTGCTGCTGACTGCCTTGCTTTCAATAAAAGCTTTCTTTACCAGTCTCCTCTTCTTTTTCTCCAACTCCTCCTCTTTTTGGGATTTCATCTTCTCACTTGGCTTCAAAGCCCTCTTCTTGATATTCACAGGAGGACTGTCCTCTCCTGAATCCTCTGGGACAGTGACTTGTTCTTTTCTCCCTTCCCTGGATGGTGCCTCAACGTTCATCTTCTCCAAGAACTTTTCAGAATTGAACAAGATCTTGGCCTTGTTACAAGATCTTGTATTAGGGAACTTGTACTTTAGGTTCAGTGCCTCAATGATGAGAGATACCTTTGAGGCATAAAACAACTTGTTCTCTATCACCATCCTTTCTTTGACCACCTTTAGTTTGCTCCTCTCCTCTCTGAGATTAGAGATAAAGAACTGATGCCAGTTGAACTTCACTCTATTATTGGTGTTGATAATAGCTGTTATCAACCTCAACTTGACCTTGCTCACCTGCTCAATACTGCCCTGATTTGCTAGGATACATTTCCTAAAAATTTCAGCCAAGACTTCAAACTCAGGCTTGAGGAGTTTCTTGTGGAAGGATGTGACATACTGCTCATTTTTCTTTGTAATTGTGTCCAGAAATCTCTCTTCCTCTACAAGTATGTAGGTTCCTGGGTCCAAACCCTCATTTGGCAACCCAAAGATGTCATGCAGGTCCTCCTGCCTCAGTGTAAATTTGTGCCTCTTCATTACAGCCTCAATGACTTCTCTCCCCTTCTTGTCCAGCTTCTTCTCACTTTTCTCCATCATGATGGCAGATCTAATAGATGTAATGATCTTCTCCATGTCAATAAAGAACTCCAATACTTGCCTGTCATAGCACTTCTCTGGACCTTTGGAAAGGAATCTATAGAGCCCAACATTTCTGACAAAATCAAAGGCTCTTCTAATGTGGTATAGGTTGGGGTCAGAGAGGACTTTGGGGTGGTTGAAACAAACTATTGGTTCATTCCAAAAGTTCTTATTGTGGGAGAGTTCTTTATAGTCGATGAAGTTTGAGACATTGTTTCAGAAAAAAGGATGTTTTACTTGTAATTAAGGTTTAAGTATGGTAAGGGTTGAGAGTATGAGTATGGTAAGAATGGCAAGGGTTGATAATAATGAAATCGTGTGTAAAACTACTAAGTGTGGGAGGTATTTATATTGTAGATCAAGGGTGGGGATTAAATCAAGAGAGATCTGATCTATGGTTGAGAATGCAGCAATAATTTGGGAGATAAAGTGTTTTAACTTCCCAAGTAATTTATAATTATTACCAAATATGGAAAGTGGGTTGGTTTTATATCAATGGTTAGGATTGAAAAGGATGACAGTTAAAAATGAGGCTCTTCATGAGAGATAATTGCTCAAAATCATCTCCCGAGATTTTATTACACACTTATTATCGCATTAAATGCGCCGTAGGTACGGTTACCAATAAAGTAACCGTCAGTCAAATTTTGTCTCAGTGGAGTACTCAGTGGACTTTTGCTCAGTCCAGTTGATTTCAGGGGAGTAGACTCTCATGATGTGCAAGAGACATCAGTGGACTTTATCAGTTGAGTCCACTGTTGTTTCTTAATTATTCCCCTTTGATTAGTGACCTGTGAATACATTGTGGTTCATTCTGAGTTAGGAAACCTGATCAATTTCCTGACTCAGGATCAAGCAGACCCAACTCTACTGATAACTCATGAAACCTTTCTTCTGCCAAAGGTTTTGTGAGTATGTCTGCCCTTTGCTTGTTAGTGTGAATTTTAAGAAGACATACATCCTTCTTCTCCACATGATCTCTGATGAAGTGATGCCTAATATCCACATGCTTGCATCTTGTGTGAAGTACTGGGTTTTATGATATTGCAATAACACTATTGTTATCACGGAAGATAGGTACTTCACCGGCCTGTATGTTGTAATCAGTTAGTTGTTGCCTTATCCTTAGGATTTGGGCACAGCAACTTCCAGCAGCCATGTATTCAGCTTACGTGGTGCTTGTTGCTACTGAACTCCGTTTCTTTGAGAACCAGGATATCAATTTATTTCCAAGAAATTGACATGTCCCTGTGGTTGACTTTCTGTCAATTCTGCATCCTCCATACTCAGCATCAGAGTAGCCTGTTAATTCAAAGTTATCATCAGAGGGGTACCAAAGTCCCATGTTGACAGTACCCTTGATATATCTTAGAATCTTCTTTGTGGCTTCCAGGTGACTTTTCTTGGGACTAGCCTGATACCTTGCACAAATCCCTAATGCATAAGTGATGTCAGGCCTGCTTGCAGTAAGGTATAGAAGAGATCTAATGATTCCTCTATAAGTAGTCTGATCCACAGCTCTCCTTCTTCATGAGGTTCAAGCTTTATGTTTGTATTCATAGGTACCCTGACTACCTTGCTTGAGCTACAACCAAATTTTTGAATCAGCTCCCTTGTGTACTTGGCCTGATTGATGAATATTCCTTCAGGAGACTGTCTGACTCGCAGTCCTAGGAAGAAATTCTTCTCTCCCATCATGGACATCTCAAAGTTTCCTTTCATGAGATGTGAGAACCTTGTACATAGGTCTTCATTCTGTGATCCAAATATGATATCATCCACATAGATTTGGACCAAGAGTATGTCCTCTCCATGTGTGATTCTAAAAAGTGTTCTGTCAATACTTTCTTTAGTGAAACCATGCTGTTGACAGGATTTTATAATGATGTAATTAAATGGATGCTATAACATGTGATCTTATCAAACAATAAACTAAGATATATTGTTCTTGAGTTGTGAGAGTAGAGAGAGAAAGTGAGAGCTTTAGTGAGAGAAAGAGTTGTTGTATTATGAATGCTTAGAGAGAGAAAGATATAATGGAGACATATTTATAGGTTTGCATGTGTGAGGTGGCACCTTGTGAGCCTACTTGGCTTTAGGTGCTGACAAGTGTCCTTGACACTTGTCTTTGCTCATCACAATGCTACCTTTACAATGCTTCTCCTACTACATATCTACATGCTTCTTATATACATGTTGTCAATGCCCTAGACCTAAGCGAGCTTCCTAGGCGAGCTTCAAGGCCTTGTGTTATTTCGGAGCAATGTGTAGATAGACTGTTGTTTGGTCTCTTCGGATATGGGCGAGCTACACTTCAAAGGGTGAGTTCACCCGCGAGCTTCTCTCTCGTGCCTGGTTGGTCGTTTGATCTGGGTTGCTAATCGTAGAGGCGAGCTTCTACCTTCTTCAGGCGAGCTCTTCCATGTTGACTTTAGTCAAGGATGATGACGTAGCTCTTAGGCATATCGGCGACCTTCTTAGTCTTGGGCTAATTAATTTCATGATTAGCCTCGGGTAGTTCGCCTATCAACATTTACCCCCCAGCTCGCTCACATAATGATATTTCTAATGCGTGGGCGAGCTGATTTGTCACCATAGACGAGAACCCTAGTGTAGGTGAACTACTTCTTGGTTAGGTACCGAGCTTGTGGGCGAGCTTCAGTATGGCGGTTGGTGAGCTGACGTGGTGCGAAAATCAAGGCATCGTGCATGCCTTTTTAGGCCTCAGTTCCCGCGCCCATCATGACAACACTTTCAAATTCTTTGCACATTTATCCTTGCACTATTTGGATATTATAGCTAGCCCAACATCTATAAATATAAGAAACCTTTCTCATTTCACACTTTCACACTTCCGATTTCAGAGCAATTTTTCGACGAATAATTCCTTTGGCATCCGATGACTTTTTAAGAATATACCAAGGTAGAACACCCTTTTCTTCTTCTTTCTGTCCTTTTCTTTTACAGACTTGTCTTTGTTCTTTCCCATTTTTTCTTCAAAATTCCTAGAATTTTGGACGTTTCCGATTATCTCCCTTGACTTTCCGGTGACTGTTGCATTAACTCCGGCTAACACGAACGTAATAACTAAGACTTATCCACCATTAACTCAATCATTTCTAACCAATCTTCGAGCCGTACCATTTCAAGGCATAACCCGGGAAAAAGACCAATGACTGAGACCTTGCCGATTCCTCAGATTACTCCGATATTGATCGAGTCGGGTTCTGGGGTGAGCTCCATAGCTCGCCCGGGTTATGGTGAGCTTTCAGGTGAGGTTCGACCTGATTCTGTGGAGAGAGCCACCAACTCTGGAGGTGGTGAGGGGTCTGATCTTCACGAGCTTTGGAGGGATTTTAACCGAGCCACCGATAAGGCTATCGCCCAGGATGAGGTGGAGGTCACCGAGGCTCTGGAGGAGGTCGCCGAAACTAGCGACCAAGCTAGCGAACTTGCCTGCGAGATTGAGGAGGAAGATGAGGATGCCGGAGAGGTGGAGGTTACCTATGAGTACCTTCGTTTTATTGACTTCCCATTTCCCAAGCTCTCAGAACATCGAGTCTCCTCTGACATTGTACATGAGTTTAACTGGGCGGAGTACGTGAGGGCAGATGCGGCGACCTTCCCTCTACCCGAGTGAACTCTCCGAGAAGCTGATGGCCAATCTGGCTACAAGGCAAATGAGGTTCAGAGCATCATCAGCAAATACTTGTTGCCAAAACTTCGTAAGCAATATCTCATCCCATTAGATATTTTCTTGTACGCCCCAGAACAGAACGAGCGAGCTGATTTGCCTCCACCCGGGTTAACTGCCATCAACATACACACCCTGGAGGCCGGGCTTACTCTACCCTTGCACCCCATCATTGGGCAGTTTCTGATGGATACCAACCTCGCCATTACGCAGCTTACACCGAACGCTTGGAGTAGCTTCTTGGCGACGTTGACGATCTTTGGGCTTGAGGGGTATGAGAACCAGTTAACCATGGCGGAGATCAGCGAGTTGTTCACCGTGACCCGGCAAGCCAGAGACAGCAAGGGGTATTACTACCACAAAGCTCTCCCAGGAGAGAAATTTCTTGGAATTCTTCCCAATAAAATCCGCGATTGGAGGAAGCAGTTTATCTTCATTGGTGGGGATTGGCGAGGAGGACATATTCTAACTCCCGAGGAATATTGAGAAGCTAGCAGTAGGTGGCGTATTTCTGTGTGCGTGAGTTGGATTAGATTTACTAATCTAATCTTCTCTTTTGCATGTCCGAAGCACCACAATCATGCCGTGGAAAGCCTGAAGTGTCCATTGGTTTTGATTTCGTGTTGACTGTGTGTTGTTTACGGGAACAGAAGGATCGGGAGATCAAACATCTGTGCCAACATCACTGCCGGAGGCTTGCCAGAGTTCTAACCTAGCCGCACCACCTCGCTGCTCAGGGTTCAGATCCTTAAAGATCTTCAAGTCTTTATAGCTTGTCTATTCTGGTTAAGCTCGGTAGGATACTAATTACACTTTGTTTCAATTGTATAGGTGAAGGCCTCGTAGTCTCTCATCCTCCCATCGAAGTTCCCGAAGCTTACCATTTTCTAGCTCGCCAACTTCAGATAGGAAAACCTCGCCCGAACCGAGCCGGAATTCCCTCTGGGGCAGTGTTGGAGGCGACCAAGAAGGCGGACCTCGCCAAGACTGCTCCCTCTATTGACAAAGCTGGGGGGTCAAGTTCGCAAAAGAAGGCCCCACCTCTCCAGTAAACCAAGGACAAGGTCGCTCAGACCAAGAAGGGATCTGGGCGAGGTGACTCTGGCTCTGAGCGAGGTTCTCAGCCCCCAACCCATCAATCTAAGCGATCTCTCCAACGTGGGGATGGGTCGTGGGTAAGCGAGGAAAAAGCTCACACTCAAAAGTGGACCCGGGTTGGTTTACGCGATGAGGACTCCGAGCGGAGTGATCGGGGTGGATCCGGTTCAGGACATGGAGGTTCAGGGCGATCAATCATTCCCCATTCCTCTCCGGCACCTCCAACTCCTCAAAGTGCGCTACCACCATCCCCATTCAGGATGATACTCTCCTCGGGCTTAACCCCGACCGGTTTGGGTATGTGGGCAGTTCATATTTGAAGTTGGATGTTGATTATTATCTGTTTATCTTGTTAACTTATCTTTAATTTATAGATATGCTCCCACCGAGTTTCCACATCGCCTAGAGGTTCTTCACACAGCGGAGAGGTGCAAAGCCTTAGCCTCTGCAAGGGAGCTTCCACCCGGATCAGCACGCCAGATTTTCACTGAGGCTCCCAAGTACCTCTCAGCCTTGGAGCTCGGCATGTTTGAAAGGCAGAAGCCCGCAGACCGGGCGAGGTTGGCCATGCACTATGCCTGTGCAGCTATGGCGGCTACTCAGCTCATCACTGATGATATTACAGCCACCGATAAAGCTCGCCACGATGCCAAGGTTTTGGTCAATCGGCTAGGGGATGAGCGGAAGAAGGTTGTTGAGGAGCTCACCGGGATGGAGGCGAAAGCGAAGGCTTCCTTGGTGGTGGAGCAGAACGCCATAAGGAAGCTGGAGAAAGTTCAGGCTGACTTCAACTGCCAACAAGTTGAACTTGAGTCAGCTCGCCAAAAGCTCGCCGCCCGAGAAGAGGAGTTCGCCAAGATGCAGGATGAGGTGAACATTATCCGGGAGCAAAACCAGGGCAACTTGGTGGAGTGCTCCAAGTTGTACGAGGAGGTCGCCGCAGAGCCATTGGAAATCGTCGAGCTTCGGGGCCAGACCGATGCTTCTATTTCACCAGAGGCCCTGGAGCTCGCTAAGATAGTCGCCACCGACCTCGGCTTCGTTCTTTTCTTTGCCGAGGTTATCCGTTCCTTTCAGTGGGCATGGATGAACAAGGAAAGCGAGTGGGAGGCTCTAGTATCGGAGTTTGATGACTGCTTGGCGAAGGCCAAAATTCCAGAGGGCACAGAGCTAACATTGGCGACCTCGCCGGATACGGGATCAACCTCGACTCTGCTCGGGAGCATTTTTACATCATTCAAACTTTCGAGATCCTGGCCGTCGAGGCTGAAGAAGAGGTCACTGGGGGAGAAGAGCGAACTCCCCCCACAATGGAGCAGCTGTAGGAAGCTTGTGGGGATGCTATGCTGGACACCAGCGAGCTAGATACCAGTGGCCTTACGGGGAATATCACAATTTTGCCAAGGCTTTCTCCCCAAGGTCACCAGGTAGCTGGTGTGGAGGTCGCCAATCCTGAGGTCACCAACACTGAGGTCCCCGCTGATGCTACTGCCACTCCAACCCCCGATGCCCCCGCAGCTTCGGAGGTCGCCCAATTTGACGCCCCTGCTTCTTAGTTCAACTTCTTTTGTTTTTCTTAGTTTTTTGTAATCTCTTTTTGTTAAAGTAGTTGAAGCTCACCGGGCTCGTATAGCTCGCCCAGAAGGAGCTCCTTTTTTGTAGTTTAAAGATGGTCAGCTAGTCGACCTTTGTGACTAGCCCAACTTCTTATACTTGAGAATTTTTCAAGTATCTTCTTACTTGAAAGTTTTTCAAGTGTTTTTTTCAATGAAATCTGATCTTTTTGCTTCAACTTGTCCAATTAAATCTTACATACATTATATCTTTATTGAGCTCATTTTTATATTTTTTGCATTTATTTGTTCGTCTTATTCTACTTTCGAGAGGCGAATTGTTCGTTTTACGTCGCTTTAGACTACGAATCGTTCGTTTTACGTCGCTTTAGACTACGAATCGTACCATTATTTGATTAGTACATATCCTTCGTCTAACACCATTTAAGGCCGCGAGTTGCTCATCTTAGACCGCTTGGGGTAGCAAGTTGTTCTTTATCTAATTCACTTTGGGCGATCGGGTTTCATGAACCTTGCCTTAGACGTTTTAACTGTCTTTTTCGTGAATTTTTCTAACTTAGCACAGTAGGCGCTTAGTGATCCTTTGAAAAGGACACCTTCGCTAACCTTTGGGCACTTTGGCCTTTTCCTTGAGCTTTTAGATTATAACGTTTGGGACCTTGGTCCTTGTGTATTACGAAGCTTCGAATATTTGGATATTTCAGAAAAGCTCTAACTTCATTTAGTAACGCAATTAACATAGGTTGCCATCAACATTTCTGATGCGAACCTTTGACTAGTCTATTACAAAATACAGTTCTGCCTCCTTCTACTGATAAAACTTCTTCAGATGTGCCGCACTCCAAGGGTAAGACGAGGCATTTCCTTCTGCGTCTTCAAGGTCGTATGTCCCTTTTGCCCAAGCTGGGGTAATTTGAAACGGCCCTTCCCAATTTGGTCCGAATACACACGGTGGAGTTGCTAGCTTCTTACTTAGCACCAAATCCCCCACTTTGAACTTTCGATCTCGAACTTGGGAATGGTAGTACTTCTCTGCGCTCTGCTTGTAGGTGGCGTTCTTCATTTCTGAGGAAGATCTAGTCTCTTCAAGCAAGTCTTTTTCTACTGCCAAAGCTTCGTCGTTCTCCTTCTCATCATAGCCTACCACCTTCCAAGTCTTGTTTTGGACTTCCACCGGTACTACTGCTTTCGTTCCGAAGGCCAAGGCAAACGGTGTTTCTCTAGTATTTGCTCTGTATGACGTTCTATATGACCATAGAACCTCCGGAAGTTAGTCTGCCCAGCTTCCTTTCTTATCTTCGAGGCGGATCTTCAGCACATGCTTCAAAATTTTATTTACTGCTTCAACCTGGCCGTTCGACTGTGGATGGTACGAAGTTGAGTAGTGTTTCTTAATGTTCCACGAACTGCAAAATTCCCTCAACTTCTGACCGTCGAACTGCCTACCATTGTTCGTCACAATTGATTACGGAAGTCCAAATTGGCATATCAGATTTTTCCATATAAAACCGATCATCTTTTCTTGCGTTACTGTCGTAAGTGCCTCGGCTTCAGCCCATTTAGGGTAATAATCCACTGCTACTACAACGAACTTTACACCGCCCCTGCCAGGTGGAAATGGGCCGATCAAGTCGATACCCCATTTTGCAAAAGGCCACGGACTGAAGATCGACTTAAGTTGAGTAGCTGGGGAGTGGACGTTAGGTGAGAAAAGTTGACACTTTCGCCACTTCCGGGCGAAGCTAATAGCATCTTGGCGAAGAGTGGGCCAGTAGTACCCTGTCTGATTGTCTTGTATGCCAAAGCTTGCCTCCCAGCGTGACTCCCGCAAATTCCTTCGTGAATTTCTTCTAACACCTCGAACCTTTGCTTTTTAGATAAGCATTAGAGTAGGGGTAGAGAGAATCCACGTTTGTAGAGTTGGTCATCTACCAACGTGTATCTGGCTGCTTGCTTTACTAGCCGACTAGCTTCCCACGCATCTTCTGTGACCGTCCCGTCCTTCAAATATTTTTGGATTAGAGTGCGCCAATCTTCACCATGTTCTTGCCCCCTACTCGAAGTCTGGTTTATTTTGTAATCAGACGTCGAGGGATTTTTTAGCTTGGTGACGATGACCTCCGTCACGTCTGCTTCACCATTGCTGGTAGCTAGTCGGGCTAGTGCATCGGCTTGTGTGTTCTCCAATCTAAGAAAATTGCGGCCATACTTCTTCAACCATCCAGTAGAGGTGTTGACAATACTTCC
Organism: Prunella vulgaris; assembly: GCA_026898435.1. NCBI lineage: Eukaryota > Viridiplantae > Streptophyta > Magnoliopsida > Lamiales > Lamiaceae > Prunella > Prunella vulgaris. The sequence continues at coordinate 167,598 of JAPKLY010000552.1, forward strand.
GCTACGGTAAATACTGCACCGGCCAGACATTGCAGGATTTCTTGTTGAAATGGTCACTAGAAGTTAGGTAATACGGTATAACCTACGCACCCCGAACAGCGATCAAGGGACAAACGCTCGCCAAGTTCCGACGATGGGGCGTATAGCTCTGTGGAGATGGAGGAACTACCATCTTGGAGACCTCCGGCAACTCCAATCGCTTCTTTGAGAACCAGGAGTTCCCGTGTTGGTTCTTGATCTTGCTGAGGTTGGGGAGATGCCCTACGTCTGTGTTGAGGACCAAGTCGGTCCTCGTCCTCCTCTTCATCATCAGAGACCTCCCTCCTTTCAATCCTGGTTCTCTTGGCAGGTGCCTTCTTTACAAACTCGGTCAGCTTCCCATTTTCGTAGAACTTCCACAATTGCTTGAGGAGGTCACAGCATTCGCTGGTGAAGTGGCCGATGGACTGGTGGTAGGCACAGAATTTATTGGGGTTTAGCTTCGTGCGGTCTTGACGGATTCTCCGTGGTTTGTTCAACATTGCTTTGTCTTTGACCGCCGCGAAGATGTGGTCGACGAAGACAGTAAGTACTTAGTTAAGTTTTTCCTTGAAATCATCCTCGTCGCTGAAAGCCTTCAAGTTCTGGGGTACTTTGTACGTGCTCCCGGACTTCTTCCCATGTTTTTTCTTCTCCTCGGGGGCACCGACCCTCTTCATCAGGGCCTTTTGCATGGCCACGTACACCCCCGCTTTGTGTCTAAACTCAGTGTAGGTGTTCAGGCATGTAAGATGCATTTCATTCTAGAGCTCGGTGCCCTTCTTGAGTCCGGCCATCACCGCAATAATCTTCGTATCTTTGCTTACCGGCTCGCCCTTCAGTAGTATCTTGTCAAACCTTTCCAAGTACTGCTGGTCGGTCTCGTTCTCGCCTTGGTGAATGTTGGCGAGCCGGTACTTTTGGGTTAGGTAGGACCCAAATCCAGAAAAGTGGGCAAAGAACTCCCGCGTGAGTTGGCCAAAAGATTGAATTGACCCTGGGGCGAGTGATGAGAACCATCGATGAGCTCGATCCTTGAGAGTCAGTGGGAAGTTCCGGCATTGAGTGGCGTCCGTGGCACCTACGAAAATCGTGTAGTCCGCATACTTAGCAAGTTGGACTTTCGGGTTAGATTCGCCGTCGTATGCAGACATCACCGGGAACTGGATCTTCTTCTGAATCGGTGCTTTCAAAATGGCAGGTGCCAATGGAGATGAAGGGAGAATAGTGGCATCAGGTCCACCAGATTTAGCAGCTACCTGCATTTGTAGCTGTTCGACATTATTTTTTAGTGTAGCCAACTTGTCATAATGGGCCACCTCCTGCGGAGGTTGTTTAAAGGCCGTGCGCCTCGTGGATGCACATCCCCGTAGTTCCTCGCTTTGGGGTGGCCCCTCTGTGGCGGAATGGAACTGACGGCCTCCGTTAGGGCCAAGTCTGTCGGCCACCGGTCTTCTCAGATGATCGTGGGTGGATCTACTAGGTTGTAGGTCTGATTCTCCCCTCCAGGATGATGCAGAGGCCACCACTCATTCTTTCTCTTCACGTCTGGGCCCTAGTCTGCCTTGGAGGATTTCTCTTCCTTGAGATTGGTGGGTGGCAGATGCCCGGATGTAGGCTGAAGCTCGCCCGTCTCGCGAGACCAGCCTCTCCACCACATTGGCCTTGCCGGTCCATTCCTTATACTGGCGAGCTTGAGCGGAGCTCACCTCTAGTTCGGCCTTAAGGTCGCTGGCCTGCCCCCGGGTTTGGGTGCCTTGAGTCGGCCTCGTTTCCTGCTCCCTGGCCTCGGTGGCAGGAGCTCGCCTGGATGCCTGGGTGAGGTCGTCTTGCTGCCTTTGTTGTAGCCTCTGAAGAGCAGCGATGGTTCGCTGAAGCTCATCAGAGTCATTGGTGAGGTTTCTGAGGGCTGGGTTCAGCTCATCTTGTGCCACTATAGCTCGCTAGGGAGCTCGTGGATCGTTGTTTTTCTGAGGAGCTCGGCGCGAGGTTTCTCCATCCTGTCCTTTCCACCTTCCTGTAGTTGCTGAGGCTTGCTCCTTCGACATTTTCTAGTTTTAGGGAGAAGGTCGTCAAGGTCGTCGATTTCCAGTCAAGGTCAGTGTTCAAGGTCCAATCTAATCTTACATGCACACGAATTATCTAGAATTTGGTTTATTCGTTCACACACACGCGTTTAGGGTCCTTTTTGTTAAGTTTGTAATTCGAAATTCTGGGAATTTGTCCGGAAACTTGAAATTGGTATGTATCTTCAAAGTTGAAATTGGTATGTATCTTCAAATTTTCAACTTTTCTCACGAATTGCTCTCGAAATTTTCAGAAAAAGAGGTTCGGGCCCTCCTTCTAGCGCCAAATTGTTGACAGGATTTTATAATGATGTAATTAAATGGCTGCTATAACATGTAATCCTATCAAACAATAAACTAAGATATATTGTTCTTGAGTTGTGAGAGTAGAGAGAGAAAGTGAGAGCTTTAGTGAGAGAAAGAGTTGTTGTATTATGAATGCTTAGAGAGAGAAAGATACAATGGAGACATATTTATAGGTTTGCATGTGTGAGGTGACACCTTGTGAGCCTACTTTGCTTTAGGTGCTGACAAGTGTCCTTGACACTTGTCTTTGCTCATCACAATGCTACCTTTACAATGCTTCTCCTACTACATATCTACCTGTTTCTTATATACACATTGTCAATGCCCTAGACCTAGGCGAGCTTCCTAGGCAGGCTTCAAGGCCTTGTGTTGTTTCGGAGCAATGTATAGATAGACTGTTGCTTGGTCTCTTCGGATATGGGCGAGCTACCCTTCAAAGGGTGAGTTCGTGCCTGGTTGGTCGTTTGATCTGGGTTGCTAATCGTAGAGGCAAGCTTCTACCTTCTTCAAGCGAGCTCTTCCATGTTGAGTTTAGTCAAGGATGATGATGCAGCTCTTAGGCATGTCGGCGACCTTCTTAGTCTTGGGCTAATTAATTTCATGATTAGCCTCGGGTAGTTCGCCTATCAACACATGCTCCAAGAGGAACTGTGACAAGGTGTCATACTAGGCTCTTGGGGCTTATTTCAGGCCATATAAGGCTTTCTTGAGTTTGTAGACTTTGTTGCCTTCTTCAAAGCCAGGGGGTTGTTCCACATAGACTTCTTTATTTAGAACCCCATTGAGGAATGCACTCTTGACATCCATTTGGTAGACCTTGAACTTCTTGTGGGCAGCATAGGTAAGGAATAGCCTGATTGCTTCTAGTCTTACTACTGGTGCAAAGGTTTCATTATAATCAATTCCTTCAACTTGAGAGTATCCTTTGGCCACCAGTCTTGCTTTGTTTCTGACAATGACATCATTCTCATCCTTCTTGTTTTTGAAGACCCATTTGGTTCCAATGATGTTGGCATGCTTGGGTCTTTTTCCAAGTTCCCATACTTGGTTCCTTGCTGATTCAGCTCTTCTTCCATGGCAATGATCTAATTTGAATCTTTTAATGCTTCTACAATGGTCTTGGGTTCCTGTGCTGAAAGGAAACAACAAAAGACATCATTCTCTTCATGAAAACTTCTAGTCTTGACTCCAAGATTAGGATCTCCAAGAATCTGATTGATTGGGTGATCAATCAACCAGCTTCTTTTGGATTGTCCTCTCTCAGTGGGGTTATCCTCAGGGGATACCTCTTCAACTGGGATTGAGTCACTAGATTGGGCAATTCTAAGTAAGTCAGGGGATAGGGGAGAGGGAAGGAGTCCTGAGTCATCATTAACGGTTGTTTCAAAGTTATCAGCATAGTCTAGTCTGGCTTCCCCTGAATGTTATGCTCAGTGTCTATCTCAGCTTGGCCAGCTTCTTCATTGACACATGTTACCTGAGGAGCTGGGATTGAGTCACTCAACTCATTTTCATCAGTGTTAATTTCCTCAGGCTGGTTTGTCCTATGTGTGAAGCCTTCAGACTCTTCTGATCCTAGGTTGTCCCATGTTGGGATGTAGGCATCCACCTTCTTATCAGTGGACTTGTCCAATGTCAGGTTAGTCATCTTATCAGTAATTTCTTTGGTGACCTGATCTTTCCTAGACTCAAGAGTAGATTCATCAAAAATAACATGGGGTGGTTCTTCCACCCAAGGGTTCTAAGGTTATATACCCTGAAGGCTCTACTGACTTGGGAATATCCAAGGAAAATTCCTTCATCAGCTTTGCTATCAAAGGTTTTCAATTGCCTTTTCCCATTGTTGTGAATGAAACACTTACAACCAAAGATATGTAAGTAGGATACCTGAGGTTTTCTACCATTCCATAGCTCATAGGGGTTTTGCCTTGAATTTTGGTGAGCATGGATCTATTTTGAGTGTAGCAGGCTATATGTATGGCTTCAGCCTAGAACCTTTTGGGGATTTGTGCATCAGCAAGCATGGTTCTAGCAGCCTCCTAAAGTGTCCTTTTCTTCTTTCAGCTATCCCATTTTGATGAGGAGTTCTAGCAGTTGATGACTCATGGGATATACCTGACTTATTGCAAAAGTCAGTAATAATAGTTTTTATGAACTCAATACCTTTATCAGATCTTATCTTGATGATAGATAGATCCTTTTCATTTGAAATTTTCCTGAGTAGCTCAGGTAGCCTGAGTTGAGTATCCTTCTTGCTGGACATAAAGATCACCCATGTGTATCTTCAGAAGTCATCAACTACCACAAGTGTATATTTGCTTCCTTTGATGGTGGCTGGTGTGACAGGTCCAAAGAGGTCCATGTGTAGAGGTTGAAGTACCCTATCAGTGGAGGGAGTAGTTTTACTTTTGAATGAGGCTTTTATTTGCTTCCCTTCTTGGCAAGCTTTGCAAATGTGATCTTTATTGAACACCTCATTTGGTATCCCTTACACTAGGCTTAGTCTTGATATTTTGTTGAGGGTCTTGAAATTCAGATGATTGAGTCTTCTGTGCCATAGCCAAGTCAGGCCACTTGAGCTCTTGGCAATGAGACAAGTCTCTTTTGGACATGATCTCCAATCTACAAGATAAACATTTCCTTTCCTAGACCCTGTTAGTAGTACCTATATATTTGATGCATTTCTTACACAGCACAGGTTACTTGAAAACTCAACATTATATCCTTTATCACAAAGTTGGCTTATAGAAAGCAATTTATATTTTAGTCCACTGACATATGATACATTTGTTACCTGGACTGACCCTATCATCAGGGTACCATAACCTTCTTTGATTCCTTTAGAGTTGTCACAAAAAGTGACCTGAGGACCTTTCCTATCCTTGTAGTTAGACAGGAGACTTTGGTTGCCAGTCATATGCCTTGAGCAACCACTATCCAGATACCAGTCATCTTGAGAATCCATTGAAACCTGCATAAAAATCAGTTCTTAGGGACCCATTTTGTGTTGGGTCCTATTTGGTTAGCTGTACCTTTAGGGATCCAAATTTGCTTAACAGTCCTAGTTACTTTGAACTGGCTGATTCTTCCCCCATAAACATCTACATAGACAGTGGACTCCTTAAATGCCCTAGGAGTTGACTGCCTATAAGTGTTAGTCCTCTGTGGGACAGGTGGCTTGATATACCTCCTGTTCCTAAAGGACTTTGGTGCAGCTGGCCTAAAGTGATGTTGATAAGGAGGGATGTAACTCCTCTCATAAGGTATATACGAGGGTGATTCCCTATAGTGAACCCTTCTGTCAACTCCCCTGACAGAGGGTTCATGCTAGTTTCTCCTTTGCCTAGATTGTCTCCTAGGAGAAGGTCTAGGTTGAGGATAGGTATACTGAACACTACTCCATTTGTTTCTAGAAGGCTTTCTTCTTTGAGGTTGATTCTTCATGGAGTGTATTCTGGGAGGTGTATAGGCTGTTCTAGCCTTGTTAGTGGGCCTACTTGGCACTATCACCTCGACAGTGGGTTCAGCAGGCCTTTTGCCCTTATCAAGGATCCTTCTGCGATTCTCAGAGGACCTTACAAACACTCTCTCATTACTGCTAGTGGATGCAGTGTTGAGAGGACCTTCTGAGGATGTACATGGGAATAATCCTATCACATGTCTGTTGTCTGAGCTATTTTGTAAACTTAGAATCTTTTCTATTGCAAGAGAGAGTTTGTTCAAAGATTCTAGCTTTCTCAGCAGACGATCCTCAGATTCCTTCAGCAAATTTACATTCCTGATAAGGTTTTTAACTTGGATGACTAGCTCATTATTTTCTCCAGCTAGCCTGATCTGATCATTGGTCAGTCCCCTGATCAGTTCATCCTTTGCACTGACCTAATTCTTGAGTGTTTCCACTTCATTTGTCAGGCCAATGGTTTGGTATGCTGAGGCAAGATCTGCCTCAATCTCAGATTCAGCTAACTTGGCATTTTCATTTGCTAGCATGCCATTTTCTTCCTCAAGAGTGAGGTATGCCTCTTGCAGCCTGGAGAAGTCAACCATCAATTGTTCCAAAGAGAACTGAAGGTTGAGGTCCCCTGCTGACTCTGAGCTGGGCTCAGGTGAGTGTACAATTAATTGACAAAGTTGGGATTGTACCTCAGGTTCATCATTGGCCATGAGGCATAGATCATCATCTCTGCTATCAGTGAACATCTCCTCAGAGGAGCTTTCAACCTGCTCATCTTCTGCCACCATTGCTCTCCTTTCCAGTCTCATGTCCCTCTTGGCCTGCCTTTCCTTTCTTTCCTTAGAACTCAGCTGAGGACAGTCATACTGGAAGTGGCCTGTCTTGTTGCACTGAAAGCATCTTTTGTCATCATCTTCAACTTCTTCCTTATCCTTCCTTCTGGATTCTAATTTTGAGGTGGATTCCTCACTTTTGTTATTTCTTTTGTATTCTTTCTCAGGTTCCTTTTCATTCCTGGGAGTGAACATGGACTTCTTCTCCTTGCTATCCTGATAATATCTCTTGTACTTGCCAAACCTCGAGTTCAGCTTCTCAAACCTTCTTGCTAGAATGCTCATTTCTTCTTTCAGCTCAGCTTTGCTTTGGGATTTGCAGGGCTTGTTGAATTTCTTGATCTTGGCTGGTTCAGCTTCAGAACTGTTTGATCTTGAAGGCTACTCCTTTCTCAGATGAGGAAGGCTCTTCTGTAGCTCTTTTCCTATTGAGATCAAACTCATAGGCCTTGAGTTCTGAGAACACTTGCTGCATAGACATGTTAAATAGATCCTTTGTGTTCTGCATCATCACAGAGTAAACATCCCACCTAGGTGAGAGTCCCCTGAGAATTTTGAGAGCAACCTCCCTCTTGGTGTAAACTTTTCCAAGGGAGTTTATTTCATTCATGATGTCAGTGAACCTGCCATCAAGCTGATCAATGGTCTTATTTGATTCCATTGAGAATTATTCATACTTTTGAACAGCTACTGACAATTTGTTTTCTTTTATTTTTTCAGTACCCTCACACAGGAGAGCCAAGGTGTCCCATATCTCTTTTGCAGTTGTACAATGAACAACCCTTCCCATGACAGAGTCAGGAATGGTTGTGTATAGTATATTCATGGCTACAAAATTGAGGTTATGTCTTTTCCTCTCATCAACAGTGAAGTCAACTTCATCCTTAGGCCTTTCTTCTCTAGGATCATTAATTTTATCTTGTGTGATCCTAAGATTAGCAGTCATAAAGACAAAGGGATCTCTTGTGATTACCCTGAGCATTTCATCATGCACACGGGCTAGGTGAGCCCTCATCCTTATTTTCCAGAAATCATATCCTTCTACTAAGAACTGAGGTTGCTTGTGGTGTGCTAGATGATTAAGAGGATTGGTTCCCATGTTGGAGTCTGAACTCCCTACCACATTGGTATGGGCTGCTCTTGTGGCTGTGTTCCCTGTGTTGATTGATTCTTCTGCTTGAGTAGACATTTTTAAAGAGAAACTTCAAGAAAGGTTAGTCAGATCAATTCAGATGACCACTAATGATATATCAAGGCAGTGGTTCTATGAACCCCTGCTCTGATACCACTTGTTGGTCCCAAATAAACAAAGACAGGTGTATGGGGGGGAATACACATGTAAGTATGGATTCTTTGAAAATCAATTTTACAGCAGACTTTTAAAGTTACAGGCTACTTGTTAAAGTATCAGTGGACTTAATGGTCGCTTGATAAGTGGTCTGCGATTTGATCAGAGTTTTAGTTGTGCAGCGGATTATTTCTAAAGTAGTTGAAGGTGTTAACTGACATAAAAGCACAAGAGACACATGGATTTGTAGTGGTTCGAAGTTAAACTCTCCTACATCCACTTTTCCTGATTTAACAGGAGAATTCCTTAACCACAGGATTTCCTTGTTTTAGAGTGCCAAGGTGCACTGATCAAGAACAGCTTCTCTTAATCCCTAGGATTGTCACTGAGTCCTAGTCCTCTCTAGATTTCAGATTGAGACACTCCTCAGCTTACTTTCTCTCAACTCACAGCCTTGAACCTATTTCAGTTTAAGGGCTTGAGTTCTCCAACTAAGGTTGAGATAACCCTGTACAATGATAATCAGTATCTAGGTTGGGTTATCTCAGTAGGCTTTTAAGATATTACAGTGTAAGCCTAAATACAAGATTGAGTTCTAAGCAATGTGAGCACTTGGGAAACTAAAGTTATTTCGAGTGCTTGAATGTATAAACTTTGGAGAGCTTTCAGATTTTCAGTTGAGCTTGTTAGTTTCCAGTGCTTAGCTTCTTCTTCAACCCGTGTATTTATAGACTTAAATTTGAAAGACTATCCGTTGGAGAGATAGTTTCAAATTTAAGCTATTTTAGTGGTCCAACGTTCTTCAAAATTTTCCTCTGAGTTTGGATGGTCGAATCTGTGAAAATGTAGCAGTCCATCGTTTCAAAGATCTTCTTCAGATTTTGGATGGTCAACTCTTAAGCATTAATGGTTGATAGCTCATTAAATGCCTGTTTAGAGTTAATGTAGCCGCCTTTGAAAACTGTGTCATCCTAGGTTGTTGGTTGCTTCTAAACTTGGTACTGACATGTCAGTCTTTTGTGTCAGGTTCGTACATAGGTGGCAGCTTCTCATTGGTCTGTCTTAATTGTTCCACAGTCCATTCCTAACGGTAGAATTGAAGTCCTCTGTCTTTTCATCAGGTGACTTGGAACATTCTGTTTGCTGCATTTAACACTTCATTTATGTGTTGGCTATTTCCTTCATAAATGCTGAATGCATTTAATGCATCAGGTTACTTGTCTTCAGGGGTGTCCTTTCAGGTCAATTGGACTTAGTCTTCTGAGGTGCATTTTCCAGTCAGTAGGTGTATCTCCTAATCCTTCATCAGACTAGTCTAAGATACATCAGGCTAGTTCTAAATACATCAGACTAGTTTTAACATTACTAGCCTGTTTCATATTGACTTTTATTCTAAGTATTTTATCATAGCCTCCTAACATTTTGGGCTAGATTTCTAAGTCTTAGAGATACATTGACACATCAGGGGGGTCTTTGGGATTTTGTCAAAACATTTTATAAGTCATTTCCCAACACAATAAAAAAATGCATATAATTTTTTTTTAAAATAGTCATATTTTTTTAAAATTTAAAAGTTTAAAATTATTTATAAAATAAATTAAAAGTTATACTAATGTTTAAAAATTCACACATATTTTTTATAATTAAATAAATAAGTAGATTATATATATATATATATATATTAACAATACAAAAATAAAAGTAATTTTTAAATAATAAATGAAATATTTAAAAATATTAAAATAAAATATTTAAATTTATCTACAATAACTCTAAATCTAAAAGTTATACATTTTAGAAAAAATGTACACATATATAATCTTAAATTTTTTAATATATTTTAAATTATACACACTTCTTCGTCGAATAATTTTTGCACTTTTTCAAAAAAAAAATCTGAGAAATTTAAAAAAGTTTGAAATCTATCCCTAAATATTCTTCACATTTTTTTAAATTTCTCCTCACAAATTAAAAAAAGTGTGAGCACTATTTCGAGACGGAGAAAGTAATAGTTATTTAATTTTGAATCATGAATTTTTTTATAAGTGATTTTACAATTTTAAGAAATATATATTATTTTTATATTTTAAAAAATATAAGAATAATGTATTTGATATATAAATTTAAAATTTATTAATTTTTTTAGTATAGTTTACCATATTTTTATTTTTTTAGAGAGAATATGTATAATTTTGAATTTACTTTCATATTTTATGTTTTAATTTTATTAATTAATTTATATTTTTTAAATTTATTTTTAGGTTTAAAATATAATAAAATATTTTTATTTCAAAATTAAAATGAATATTTATTTAGAAGTTTTTATAATATTTGTTGATAGCCGAACTACTAATGAAGGATTACAAGATTAATTAACCAAGGCTGAGGAGCTCGTCAGCATGGTCTAAAGACACATCACCAACTTTGACCATTCAACACCAAGAGTAGCAGAGTAGCTTGCCGGAACCTCGCCTTAACGCAAGATGACGTGTCAACAGTTGACCAACATCAGGAGAGAGAGAGCTCACAAGGGAGCTCGCCCACTTGCAAGGGAGCTCGCTTAGAGCTCGCCCACATCCACCAAGAGACAAGGCTAAAGTCCACCACAACCACACCATCCCAGAATGGCACAAGGCAATGGAGCTCGCACAGAAACTCGCCCAAGCCCAGAGTAGAGACGATAGCTATATACGGAATTAGTAGTAGTGTAGTAGGACATAGCGATGTAATAGAAGCATAGTTGTGATTAAGGACAGGTGTCAAGGACATTTCTCAGCACCTAAAGCTAAGTAAGTCAAAAGGTGTCACCTCACAACATGCAAACCTATAAATAGGTCTCTTGTACACCCTTTCTCTCTCTAAGTTCATTATTCTACACATACTTTCTCACTCTATTCTCACTACTCTCTCTCTAAAATACAATTAAGAACACAATTTCATTTGATTATTGTTTGGTAGATTCAATAGCCAAATCAGCCACATTAAATATTCATTAAGAAATTCTACAAACAATTTAGGGCTAGAAGAAGGGTCTAAACCTTCGATCCCAAAAATATTGAGAGATTGTGGGAATTGTTGAAGGTGTTCTTTAATACTCTACAAGAACATTTGATGATACACTACAAAAACCCAGTTTCCAGATGAATTCCCAGAATTTTGGACTAAAACATGACAAAAAAGGACCTTAAACGCATGCGTGTTAGTAGATAAACCAGATTCTGGACAATCTACTTGCATGCAAGGCTATAAAGATCCTTGTTGATCATACCCTTGCTGGGAATTGACAAACTCAACGAGCTAATACCCAAACTTGGCCACGTCTAAAGAGAACACTTCGGCAACTACCCGTAGATGGAAAGGGTGCACTGCCCAGAAACAAACTGATGGGGAGACTTCTCGCCAGTGAGCTCCCCAGCGAACTAAAGTCCAACGAGCTCCTCAGCTAACTGAGGCCGCCCCAGTGGCCCAAGATGGGTTGAACCCAGCTCTTCGGGACATTCTCAATGATCCCGGTGAGCTCCAGCGCACCATTACTGCACTATAAAGGCTGCAGCAGCAACAGTAGGGCGAGCTCGCCCGAACATCCCAGCGAGCTCCCACCAATAATGCCAGGGAGCAAACTACCAGGCGCACACAGGCCACGCATCCAAGCGAGCACGCTGGCGAGCTCCCAGCTGAGCAAGAGGCGAGCTCCACTAGAGCTCGCCAACATAGAGAAGCAACCTGGAAGGCGAAGGTGGCTGACAGGCTTGGCTCGCAGGGTAGATGAGCTACTGCCTACACGGAGGTGTCCACAACCCATCACTCCAGAGAAGACCTCTGGGGCAGGTTGGGGCTCAGGCGCGAAGAGATGAAATAGGAGTCGGCCCCTGCTTCATCCCAAAAGGAGGAGTCGGATCTACATCCGCGTAGGTCCGCACATGAAAGATTGAGAAGGCCAGCTGCCAACCGATACTAGGCCCGTGTGGTTCACACTAATTCCAGCACGTCACTTAGGGGCTGCCCTAGAGCGAGGGACTGCGGGGTCGTACGTTCATTAGGCATACGGTCCTTGAACAGCCTCCACAGGAGGCAGTCCACGAAGACGAGTTGGACACGCTCAAAAAGGCGGTCGAGCAGATGCAGGTAGCTGCCAAGAATAGTGGAGTGGACGCCCCTGCACTCCCGGCATCACCATTGGCACCGGCCATTCTAAAGGTACCGGTGCAGAAAAAGATCTAATTACCGGTGATGGCCATGTACGAGGGAGAATCAGATCCGAAAATACATATTTCCAAGTATGTGGACTACATGATCTCTGTGGGAGTCTCAGACGCTACCCAATGCCGTAACTTCCCATTGATCCTAGGGGACCGTGCCCACCGATGGTTCTTATCACTCGCCCCGGGGTAAATCCAGTCCTTCGGCCATCTCACGCGGGTGTTCCTGGCCCACTTCTCCAGCTACGGGTCGTACTTGACCCAAAAGCACAGGCTCGCCAATATCCACCAAGGCGATAATGAGTCGGACCAACAATACTTGGAACAGTTCGATAAGATTTTACTGGAAGGGAAGCCAGTGAGTCAAGACACCAAGATCATGGCGGTGACGGCTGGACTGAAGAAAGGAACCGAGCTAATGAAAGAGATGCACCTGTGTTGCCCAAACACCTATGCAGAGTTCATACACAAGGAAAGGATGTATGTGGCTATGCAGGAGGCACTACTGAAGGAGGTTGGTGGCTCCGAGAAGAAAAAGACACACGGAAAGAAGTCTGTGAGCAACTACAAAGCTCCCAGAAATTTGAAAGCTTTCGGGGATGGGGACGAATTCAATGAAAAGTTGAACCATGTCTTAACTGACTCCTTCGATCACGTGTTTGCGGCGGTCAAGGATAAAGTAATGCTGAACGAGCCGAGGAGAATCCAGTAAGACCACACCAAACTCAACCCGAAGAAATTATGCGCCTACCACCAGTCCATTGGCCACTTCACCAACGAGTGTCAGGACCTCCTCAAGCAATTGTAGAAGTTCTACGACGATGAGAAGTGATAAGAATTGAAAGGAGGGAGGTCTCCGACGATGAGGAGGGAGGTCTCCGACGATGAGGAGGAAGATTAGGATCAACGCGGCCCTCAGCACAGACGTAGGGCACCTCCCCCTCCACCGGAGCAGCAAGAACCAACTCGAGAACTCCTTGTTCTCATGGAGTACGTCGGACCAGCCAGAGGCTTAGAAAATAGGAGACTGTCCATCTCCAAAAGATAGAGGAAAGCTGAGGTCCGGGCCATTAACCAAGTCCAGGAAGGAAGTTCTAGCTCCAAGCCCGCTATCACGACTTGGATTGGATATTGACCCCCCACATCGACTCGTTGGTTATCAGCACCAACATCATGAACATGAAAATCCACCGGCTGCTAGTGGACACAGGCGCCTTCACCAACATACTTTTCAAGTCAACCCTAAATGCTCCAGGTGATTTTGAGTCATATATAGAACCTAGTAATGCTAGGACAGTGGGGTTTGGGGAAATTGTAACCATCCCCATAAGTCAGATAAGGTTGAGCATCCAACTTGTATCGGTCGAGGATCCAGAAAGGAGACTAACTAGGCTCACTGATTTCCTTGTCGTTGACCAGTAGTTTACCTACAACGGGTTCCTCGGCCGCCCGTTAATCCATGAATTCAAAGCTGCGTGTTCAACCTACTACTATTGTTTAAAGTTTCCAACTCCGAAAGGTGCCGGTACAATTAAGGGTGACCAAAAGAAAGCGAGAGAATGTTTACTTCAAATAAAAAATGGTCAAGCCAAAAAGTCTGTAACACAGGTCCTTGTACTTGAAGACGAAGGGCAGATCCCAACAGACGAGCCCAACATCCTAGACGTCATCTCAGTAGAAACTGAGTTGATGGATGTGGACGACCAGCCAGTGGAGGTAGCAAACATCATCCAAGTACAAGAACTGGTTAGAGATCCGCAGTCGGCACCCATAGAAGACGTCAATAATGCCCAAGTAGAAGAACCGGTGGAAGATCAAGAATTGGCGCCAATGGAAGTTGATAAAGTTCCCCAAGTAGAAGGACCATCCAACCTGGTCCCTCAGCAGGCGAAGGAGGCCCATTAACCCGCCAGTAATGATAAACAAAGTGATGACCTCGAACCTCGAGTAGGTTACTAGCCAATCGCAAGGGAGGACTGGGACATGCTCGTTAGCGACCCGAGATGGAAGAACAAAAAGAGGAAAGCCACCCCATGGAGGAATTGAGAGCAATCCAGGTGGACCCGGCTAAGGCTGACTTGGAACTTTTCATAGGTTCTGAGCTGCCAGAGCCGTACAGGAGCAAGATGGAGGAGTTCTTGAAGTCCAACTTAGACGTGTTTGCCTTGTCCCATGAGGATATGACGGGAATCCCGCTGGAGCACACGTGTCATCGATTAAACATCGACCCGACGAGGAGACCAGTCCTCCAAAAGCAAAGGAAGTACGGACCAGACAAATACGAGGTGTTGACTGCAGAGGTAAAAAAGTTGCTTGACAACATGTTGATCAAGGAGGCGTTGTGTCCGTAGTGGGTCACGAACCCGGTCTTAGTGAAGAAGCCAAACAGAATATGGAGACTATGCATCGACTTCACGGACCTCAATGCGGCGTGCCCAAAGGAGAACTTTCCACTGCCCCACATTGATCAACTGGTAGATAACACGGCAGGCCATGAGATGACGACTTTCATGGATGCTTTTGTAGGTTATCATCAGGTAGTGATGCACCCAGATGACCAGGAACACACGGCATTCTACACCAACAAGAACATGTACTGCTAGAAGAGGATGCCGTTTGGACTCATCAACGCCGGAGCTACCTACCAAAGACTGGTGAACAAGATGTTCGACCAACACATCGGATATACGATGGAAGTGTACATGGACGACATAGTTGGCAAGAGTTTGCAAAAGGAGGATAACCTAGATCACCTCAAGCAGGCTTTTGACATACTGCGCCACTACAACATGAAGCTGAACCCTACGAAGAGAAATTTCAGCGTCCATTCGGGGAAGTTCCTGGGACACTTGGTGAGCCAGAGGGGGATCGAAGTCAACCTGAGCCAAGTGAAGTGCATCGTGGAAATGAAGTTGCCCAAGTCGGTGAAAGATGTTTAAAGATTGGCTGGGTGTTTGGCAGCTTTGAACCGGTTTATCTCCAGATCTGGTGACTGGAATTGTCCGTTATTTGAAGTAATCAAAGCCAATAGACGTAGACATTCAGATGATTTCCAGTGGACAAGAGAGTACTAGACGGCCTTCGAGAACATCAAGGAGTACCTGGCCAATACGCAAATCCTATCAAAGTCAGAACCTGGAGAGAAGTTGTACTTGTACCTGGCGGCGTCAGAAGTAGCTATTAGCTCAGTACTGGTCCGAGAAGAAGGGAAGACACACCTACCAGTATACTATGTGAACCAAGCCCTGTCCGAAGCGGAGTTACGATACTCACCAACAGAGAAGCTGGCCTATGCACTGGTGATGAGTGTAAGAAATTGTGGCCGTACTTCTTCGATCATCCGGTGGAGGTGTTAACGACTTTCCCACTAAGGTAAATACTGCACCGTCCGGACACTGCAGGACGCCTGTTGAAATGATCACTAGAAATTAGTCAATATGGTATAACCTACGCACCCTTAACAACGATCAAGGGATAAGCGCTCGCCGATTTCATAGTCCAGCTAACTTTCCCACATGATCCGACGAGGGGCGTATAGCTCAGTGGCACATCTACGTAGACAGATCATCAACTAGCACAGCAGCAGGAGCCGGTGTAGTACTAATATGCCCGGATAGACAGGTCTTCACTTCCGCAATCCGGTTCGACTTTAGAGATATGAACAACAAAGCGGAGTATGAAGCACTGATTGCCGGACTTAGGTTATCATTAGCTGTGGGGGCAACCAATCTTTAGATTTTCGGAGATTCTCAGTTAATAATATCCCAAGTCCGGGGAGAATATGAAGCCAAGGACCAGCAGAAGCAGTTATACCGAAAGATCGTGGCACATCCGATCTTGATGTTTGAGCAAGTTTACATCGAGCAGATCCCAAGACTGGAGAATGCACAAGCTGATGCACTAGCCCGACTAGCTACGAGTAGCGGTGAAGTAGAACTGATAGAGGTCATTATCACCAAGCTAAGGGACCCATCGATGTCTGATTATAAAATAAATCAGACTTCGAGTGGGGGGCAGGAAGAAGGCGATGATTGGCGCACTTCGATAAAAAATTACCTGAATGATGGATCAGTCCCGGAAGATGTATGGGAAGCTAGTCGACTAGTGAAACAACAACCAGATACACGTTGGTGGATGACCAACTATACAAACGTGGATTCTCTCTACCCCTACTCAAATGCTTATCTGAAAAGCAAGGGTTCGAGGTGTTAGACGAAATCCACCAAGGAATATGTGGGAGTCATGCTGGGGGGCAAGTTTTGGCATACAAGACGTTCAGATAAGGGTACTATTAGCCCACTTTTCGTAAAGATGCCATTAGCTTCGCCCGGAGGTAACGAAAGTGCCAACTGTTTCCAACAAACATTCATACTCATGCGAGCCAACTCAAATCGGACTTTAGCCCATGGCCTTTTGCAAAATGGGGTATCGACTTGATCGGCCCATTCCCACCTGGCAAAGGCGGTGTAAAGTTCATCGTGGTAGCGGTGGACTATTACACTAAATGGGCTGAAGCCGAGGCACTTACAACAGTAACACATGAGAGGATGATCAGCTGCATTTGGAAAAATCTGATATGTCGATACGGACTCCCGTAGTCAATAATGACGGATAATGGCAGACAGTTCGACGGTCAAAAGTTGAGAAAGTTCTGCAGTTCGTGGAATATCAAGAAGCACCACTCGACTCCGTACCATCCACAGTCGAACGGACAAGTCGAGGTCGTTAATAAGATACTGAAACATGTGTTGAAAATCCATCTCGAAGACAAGAAAGACACTTGGGCAGATGAGCTACCAGAGGTGTTGTGGTCCTATAGAACTTCATACCGAGCCAGTACCAGTGAGACACCGTTTGCCTTAACTTTCAGAATGGAAGCAGTCGTACCGGTGGAGGTCCAGAACCAAACTTGGAAGGTGGTGGGATATGATAAAAAAGAGAACGATGAAGCCCTGGCTGTGGAGAAAGATCTACTTGAAGAAACCAGAGCCTCGTCGGAGCTGAAGAACGCCACCTACGAACAAAGAGCGGAGAAGTACTACTACTCTCAAGTTCAGAACCGAAGTTTCAAGGTCGGGGAGTTGGTATTGAGAAAGAAGCTGGCAACTCCACCTGGTGTATTTGGACCCAACTGGGAAGGACCGTTCCAAGTTACTACTAGTTGGGCAAACGGAACATACGACCTCAAGGACATGGAAGGAAGAGCTTCATCATACACATGGAGTGCATCACATCTAAAGAAGTTTTATCAGTAGAGGAAGGTGGACCGTTACTTGTAATTAGACTAGTCAGAGGTTCGCATCAGAAGTGTTGATGATGACCTATATAAATAGTGGCTCAATAAAGTTAGAATTTTTTTTCAGAAGAATCAACTGTTCAAACTTCAAACACGCAAGGACTTAGGTCCCAAAAACGTTATAATCTAAAGCTCAAGGCAAAGGCCAAAGTGCCCAAGGTTAGCGAAGGTGTCCTTTTCAAAGGATCACTAAGCGCCCACTGCCCAAAGTTAGAAAAATTCACAAAAGACAGTTTAAAACGTCTAAGGCAAGGTTGTTAAAAACCCAATCGCCCAAGTGAATAAAAAGAGTACAACTCGCTACCCTAAGTGGTCTAAGACGAGAAATTCGCTGCCCTAAGCAGTGTAAGACGAAAAATATGTACCGA
Organism: Prunella vulgaris; assembly: GCA_026898435.1. Lineage (NCBI taxonomy): Eukaryota > Viridiplantae > Streptophyta > Magnoliopsida > Lamiales > Lamiaceae > Prunella > Prunella vulgaris. The sequence goes on from JAPKLY010000552.1 coordinate 185,426, forward strand.
ATAAATAAAGTATGATTCGTAGTCCAAAGCGACGTAAAATGAATGATTCGCTTCCCAAAATGGAATAAGACGAATGATTGCGTACTAAAAATATAAATACAAGCTAATAAAAGATATAACGTGCAAGAAATTAAAATAAAAGCCAGATAGAACAGAAAAGTTGAAGTTTCATTCCAAAAATACTTAGAAAACTATCTAAGTATAAGTAGTGATGTTGGTTACAAAAGCCAACCAACTGGCTATCTTTAAAAGTAAAAAAGCTCCTTCTAGGCGAGCTGTATAAGCCTAGCGAGCTACTCCTACTTAGCAAAAACAAAAACAAGAAAGAAGGAAGAAAAATTTAAGAATTCTATGGAGCAGCAGGAGTCTTAGTCTAGGCGACCTTCGGGGGCACCTGGCTAGCACCCTCTTGACCCGCTGAAGGAAAAAGTCTTGGGAGCTCCGTAATGTTGCCCATTCCAATGGTATTCAGTATACTGGTGTGGGTCAACATCTGCTCGTCGGTAGGCAGGGTCTGGGGAGTCTGCTGCCCCTCCTCAGCAGTAATGACAGGGACCTCAAGGGTTTGTATGATCTTGAAATGCTTCGGGACAAAGTCTAGTGGAACTCCAAGTTGGGCGAGGTCCCTTATGTCTAGCTCAGTACCCTCAGCAATCTGGGCCTTCCCCATGCACTCCTTGAAGTCGCCCACTACTGCCTCCAGCTCATCATCCTTATGAGCTCGCGCCCATTGGATGGATCGGATCACTTCAGCATAGCATTGGATAAAACCTTTATCCGATGCTTAATTTTTCAGGGCATCCAAGGCTTCAGAGGAGGTCAACTCATTACGTAGCTCGGCGACCTCATTGACCTTCACGGCGAGCTCTTCCCTCAGTTTGGAGCACTCCTCTCGAGCACTCCTACTCAATCCCCTCTCCAACTCAAGCTCATTCCTCGCCAACGTGAGTTCGCCGTCCTTAGTTGCAAGTTTCTCAGTGAACTCTTCCTTCTTTGAGCGGACAAAAGCATCAGCATTCTTTTGAATAGCGGAGAACTTCCGCTGGAGCTCGCTGAGCTGATTGAGGGTGCTCTGCTCTGCCGCCAGAGAAGTGGCAGCTTTCTCCTCGGCGATCTCCGCCACTCTCTTTGCTTCATTTTGGGACTCCGCCATTCTTAGATACGAAGTGTTCTTCTCCTGGCGGACCTCCTCGATCTTGGAGACCTGGTTGATCACCCATTGACTAGCCAATAAAAGCCCACTTGCGTAATGCATGGCAAACCGGGCATTGTCAAGAGGAGATTGCCTCTCCACAGTGGTTAACTGGGAGTTCGTTCAGTACCTCAGGGCTTCCCTCACAGTTTGAAGAGCAAGCCCATCAGAAAGGTTCCGGAGTGAAGAGAGGGAGCGGGAATGCTCGTATGAGTGGTGGACCTCGCTCCTGTTGGGGTGAGCAATGGAGGCATACCTGCAAAAGTCAAAATACTTAGGCAAATTTCAAGACAAAATGCATCAAAAGAAAGAAATATGATCCAGTCGAACTACTCACCCAACCCTATTGGGATCCCATCCAAGGAAAGTGTTGTCCACTATTTGGACACCAAATGGTGAGGGGGAGGCAGACGACCTAGGGGTCGACACAAGTGGTGGAGGAGCAGTGGAATAAGCGGAGCCACCCTGGCCCGATCCAGTGGCACATCGCCCGCCTTGATCGGACTCCTCATCACGGAGTGCGAATCGGGTCCTCTTTGAAGTACGGGCCTCCTTCTCGCCCACTTGTGATCCGTCTCCTCGACTGAGTCCCTTCTTTTATTGCAGAGGAGGTTGGGTAGCTCGCTCAGGAGTGGCAGTTGTTCGCCCACCTCCCTTCCCAGTCTTGGCTACCTGGGCAGTCTTTGCTAGTGCCTGGGACTTCTCCGAGGTCTTCGCTGGCGCCTTTTGAGTTCCAGAAACCCCGTCACCTTCCTTTGTGGCGAGCTAGGTGAGCTCCACCTTCTTATTTGCTGCCAAAGCTGTGGAGTAAGCAAACTGAAGTAAGCAAACTAGGTGAGCTACCAAGTACACTCGATGAACTATGTAGAGTTGTAAACCTTGAAGCTCCGGGCCCTGTTCTGTAAGGTGGTGTGGTGAGGTAAGAACACAAGCAAGTCTCCGGCAGTGGTATTGGCCCAAGTGTGCAACGTCCCCGTCCTTATGATCTCTCAAGCAGCACATCGTCCGCACGAAGTTAAATTCGATAGACACGCCGGGCTTCCCTCGGCTAAACTTGTGATGCTTCGGACCTGCAAGAAAAGGAAGATAAGATTAGTAAATCTAATCTGACTCACTCACACCGAAATGGGCCACCTACTGCTAGCTTCTCCGTATCCTTCCTGGGAATAGATACGTCATCCTCTCCCGGTGTAACTGGTGGAGGCTTGCCAATATCCGCCAATGAAGACAAACTGTTCCTTCCAGTCACGTATTTTATTTGGAAGACTTTCCAAGAATTTCTCACCTTGGTGAGCTTTCAGGTAATAGTATCCCTTGACCTTCTTGGACTACTTGGTTACGCTGAAGAGCTCATTGATCTCGGCCGAGGTCAGTCGATTCTTGTATCCTTCCAAGCCAAAGATGGTCAACGTGGCCAAGAAGCTGCTCCAGGCATTGGGAGTCAATTGCGTGATGGCAAGGTTGGTATCCATCAAGAACTGGCCAATGATCGGATGCAAGGGCAATTTGAGCCCGACCTCCAGTGAATGAATATTGTAGACGGTCAGTCCAGGTGGAGGCATGTCAGCTCGCTCCTTCTTCTCGGGGGTACGTAGGTGAATGTCGAGAGGGATGCGGTACTTTTTTCAGAGGTTGGGGAGCAAAAATTCAAAAATAACACTCTCAATTTTCTTTGCTCAGTAATCAGATTTACCAGCCGCATCTCGGGTAGTTCGCTCAGGCAGAGGGAAGTTCGCCATATGTCTGTCCACGTACTCCACCCAGTCGAACTCATGTACAATGTCGGTAGAAACCTCATACTTGGGAAGTGGGGGACCTGGAAAGCCAATAGAATGAAAATACTCAAGGGTGATCTCTTCTCCCTCATCCTTTTCCTCCTCCAGTTTGCGGACCTGGTCGCTCGCCTGACCGCCTGACTCGGTGACCTCTTCCTCACCCTCGGCGAGCTCCCCCTCATCTTGGACAATCACCTCATTTGTAGCTCTGTCGAAGTCCTTCCAGAGTTCCCGAAGTCCATAGTCCTCACCCTCTCCGGAGTTGGTGGCCTTCTCACTGGAGTCAGTTCAAACCTCACCTAGAAGCTCACCTGAGTCTGGGCGAGCTACCGAGGTTGCCTTGGAACTCGAGTTGATCATGATGGGGGTAATCTGGGGAATTGGCTCATTTTCAATCATAGGTAGCTTCCATGGGTTCTGGTTTGAAAGGATTCGACTAGAGTATCGAGATGACATGTTTAATTCGATAGGGTGGGGTCTTATTTATTCAGTTTTTAAGGGATTTAGAGTCGCCGGAGTTCGTTATTTAGTTGGCCAGGAAATTCAAAAGGTTGGCCGGAATAAATAAAAATCACCAGAAAATCGAGAAAAAGAAGAAAGAAAAAGGGAAATCTGCAAAAAAAAAGGAGTTTAAGGAAGAAGAACGGTTTGTACTACCTTAAAGATCCCACGGAAATCCGATGAATGCAAAGGTTTGAGCGCCGAAAAATGCTCTAAAAGTTTGAAGGAGTGAAAGTGGGAAATGAGCATGATTTCCCCTATTTATAGCCAAACGGGCGAAGTGTAGTTTCCTAAGAGTCGGAGGACCTATATGCAAAAATTTGAAAGTAGTGGCATGATGGGCGCGGGAAATGAGGCGTGGAAAGGTGTGCACAATGCCTCGAATTCCGCACCATGTTAGCATACCCACCGCCATAGGTAGCTCGCCAAGTCGCTCGATACCACACCAAAATGGAGTTCACCTACACTCGAGCTCTCGCCACTAAGGCAGATCAGCTCGCCCACCATTAGAAGTATCATGATGTGGACGAGCTGGGGGGGCAGTTGTTGATAGGCGAACTACAAATGAAGGATTACAAGATTAATTAACCAAGGCTGAGGAGCTCGCCAGGAGCTCGCCATCCTGGTCTAAAGACACGTCACCAACTTTGACCAGTGAACACCAAGAGTAGCAGAGAAGCTAGCCGGGACCTCGCCCAGATGCATGATGACGTGTCAGCAGTTGATAAACACTAGGAGGGAGAGAGCTCGGAAGGGAGCTCGCCTACATCCATCAAGAGATAAGGCTAAAGTCCACCACTACCACACCATCCCAGAATGGCACAAGGCAATGGAGCTCGCTCGATAGCTCGCCCAAGCCCAGAGTAGAGACGATAGCTATATAGGGAATTAGTAGTGGTGTAGTAGGACATAGCGATGTAATAAAAGCATAGTAGTGAGTAAGGACAGGTATCAATGATACTTGTCAGCACCTAAAAACAAGTAAGCTCAAAAGGTGCCACCTCACAACATGCAAATCTATAAATAGGTCTCTAGTACACTCTTTCTCTCTCTAAGTTCATTATTCCACACATACTTTCTCACTCTACTCTCACTACTCTCTCTCTCTCTAAAATACAATCAAGAACACAATTTCATTTTATTATTATTTGGTAGAATCAGTAGCCAAATCAGCCACATTAAATCATCATTAAGAAATTCTACCAACATTATTTATTTAATTAATTATGTATTTTAAAATAACTTTATTATATTTATTAGTATTTAATGATATAGATGCTTACTAGGATAATTATTATGTAATTATTTGTACACATCAACATTCAGGCAAGGGGCAAACTTGTTGATGCAATAATCTAATTCAGAATATTAAGGAAGTAATCAGTGGAATACCGGATGAAGTGTCCCAAAACAACTAATCAAACATGATGATTTTGGGCAAAGTTCAAGAAGATCAATACGAGAAAGGAAGAATCATCAAACATGCAAGAAATGGTCGAGCAGCAATACAAAAGAGGAACGGGCGAGCAGCTCACCTGTTCGCCAAACCATCAATCAAGCTCACTTGCTCGCCTATTTGTCCAGAATAGGCGAGCAGGTCTTGTAATTCTCGTAATGAGTGAGCAGCTCACCTGCTCGCCCAGAAAGCTGGTCGCCAGAATGAAGTGCTGCTCGCCTGTTTTGGGGGAGATTACCAAGACCCCATTTTCATCATTTTCAGCCAATTTTCTTGTGTAATTATCTTGTTTAGGCGGTTCGGGACACGTGTAAGCTTCAGAATAAGCGTGGCAAAGCGTGTGCCACCACCTGCTTATGTATTTGCCTATAAATAGGCCACCATTTTCATAATAATACAAGTTTTCCCAACCTCAGCGAAGCTCTGCAGAAATCTTCATGCAATCAAACACCTTGCAGTTTCAATAATCTGTTTTCAAAGGGTTGTTAGTGAAATCGGAGTTGTTAACCACATAAACGCTTCCGTTGTGGAGATTTCATTAACAATTTGGCGCTAGAAGGAGGGCCCAAACCTCCGATTGCTGGATTTTGTTGAATTCTGGACTGGAAACTGCAAAATTTGGGTTCGAGATGAAGATTCACCACCTGTTCGCCTGAAGATACACACATACTCGCTTGAATACTTGAAGATGTACATCTGCTCGCTTGAAGGTTTGAAGGAGCATAAGCAGTTTGCTTGAAGGCTTGAAGAAAACTCACCTGGTCGCCTGATTATCCACCTGGTCGCCTATTTCTTCACCTAGTCGCCTGCTCTCACCTGATCGCCTGGTGCCACCTGGTCGCCAGTTTCACCTACTCATCCCACCTACCAGCTCAGCTGTTCGCCAGAACTGCTGGTCGCCTGATTTCAGCTGTTCGCCTATTTGTGTGTCCAACCGCACAATAATTTGACCTGCTTCGTGGAAAGGAGTTAACATTACGTAAAATGTCGAGGGAAGTTTCACAACCAAGGATGACGTCTCACGGGAGGAATAATGACCAACACAATCAGAGAACCCCAGCACCTGAACATTCCATAGCAGTTCAAGGTGTCACACGAACTCATCAACAAGCTGAACCAACTGGAGTCCCGGCAGCTCAAGTCGAACATAATTATATGCAAGGATTATCTGAACTACTCCCATTCCTGCAGAACCCAGAAGATATTTCACGAGTGATGGCTCTCTGTAGAGTGTTAAAAGAGCAACAGCAAGGTGCAGCCGGACCCTCTGGTACTCAACCTGATCAGAGGCTCGATCTTCAATGGGTCGATCAGCATCCACCAGAGACCGAGGCTGACAGTGAAAAGAGAAGAAGGCGTGAGGAGCGTGGGAAGCATAAGGTGACCGACCGTTTGGGGCCAAGAATGGAGGATCGTTTAGGCCCACAAGGAGCAGACCGTTTGGGCCCACAAAGAGGAAGAGCACGAAGGATTATGGACGAGTCAAGTCAGGGAACTCCCGGAAGTAGACCTGTTGAACGACGAGTGTACAGATCACAGGGCCCACCCCTGATGGCCTATCGACCCCTAGTAGAGCTCTAGAAACAAATTAAAGGAGACCAGATAGAGCACCGGAGATAGACCGAGGGAGATCAGGTAGAATACCTGAAGTAGACCAAGAAAGACAGCACACAGTTCGGGAGAGATTACGGTGGCCAGCAGCAGAGAGACTTGGCCCTGAGGGCATACACAAGGCCAGTATGATTCCAGCCAGGTCGCACCCGAGTGACAGGGTGTCTGGCTCCCCTCGCCTAGAGCGAGAGGAACGGGTACTCTATAGATAGTGATGTTAAACGGGCTGCGGGCTGGCGGGCCAGCCCGTTTAACACTATTTTTTACAGGGTTAGGTCCGAGCATACAATGTCCTGTATAAAACTGGGACTTTTTAGCCCGGACCGGTTAGCCCGCGAGTTAAACAGGCTAGCCCGCTGATTAACCGGGCTGGCCCCGTAGCCCGGGTTTTTTTAATTAAATTAAATAATTATTATATAATATAAGTTAATTAAATTTGAAAGTGATGGTGGGCTGTGGAGGTGTGGGCCGTGGGCCTGTGTACTGTGGTTGTGGGCTGGCCTTATTTCTCCTCACTTGTGTTACGTAATTGTAAACTTTATTAATTATATTTTTATTAATTATTAATTACTAATTCATTATTAATTAATAACTTAACTACAGATTAAAATAGAAAATAAGTAAATAAGTTAGATCTCAATTAATTCAAAACTTTTAGAGATGTATGAACTTTATTTATTAAATCATTAGTTCTATTTTATATTAAATTTTAAATTTGTAAAAAAAATTTACCCCGAGCCCGTTAGTGGCCCGTTTAGCCCGCGGACCGCTAGGGTTAGGGTTAGGTCCGAGCATATAGCGGCTCGTTAAGGATGAACCGCTAAGGCCCGGGACAGTTTAGGCCCGAAGCCCTGTAGGGTTAGGGCTAGCCCGTTTAACATCTCTACCCATAGAGGTGCAGAAGCCTCGGATGAAATCTTACAATCAATGAGGAAAGCCATCGAAGACCTTTAGGTCAAAGTCTCATTACGCCCAAAAAGCAGTCCGGTGATACAGATCCCAGTTTCACCCCTGTCAGCAGCAATACTTTCGGTGCCTGTTCAGCTGAAGATTCAGTTCCAGGCTTCTAATCTGTACGAAGGAACGTCAGATCCGAAGGTGCACGTGTCCAAGTTTACAGATTACATGATTTCTATGGGAGCGTCTGAAGCGACCCAGTGTAGGAATTTTCCTCTTACACTCGGAGATCATCCACACCGATGGTTCACTGCGAGGCCCCCTGCATCAATCACTTCCTTCATGCAGTTAACCCGAGAGTTTTTATTGCACTTTTCTGGAGCAGCATCTTGTTTCACGCAGAAACACCGACTGGCAAATCTTACCCAAGAGCCGGAGGAATTAGATCAACAATTCCTCGAACGGTTCGATAAGATTCTGTTAGAAGGAGAACCAGTCAGCAAGGATACAAAGGTGATTACCGCGATGGCAGGAATAAAGAAAGGTTCGGATTTGTGGAAGGAAATGCAACTTGCATGTCCGACAACTTATGCAGAGTTTCAGAACAAAGCCGGGAAATATGTGGCAATGCAAGAAGCACTGAAGAAGTCCATATGAGAAGTCAAGGAAACACCAAAGGCGACAACCCCTGTCAGAGGAAGTGGGGGAAAGTACCGAACCCCCAGGAATTTGAAATCATTTGAGGCCACCGAGTTGGCGGAAAGACTGAACCAAGTTATGGCAGTGTCCATTGACCAGCTTGTTGGGACAATCTGAGTATTTTGATTAGATCCCAAAACCCCTGATGAATTTGCCTAAGTATAGTGTTCAGGATAAAATAGTTCAGGATAGTTAGGTTAGAGATTCAGTACAGAAGGACCATGCTGAAGACTGAAGAATATTGGAGTCGACCCAATTTACTGAAGTCTGAAGCGTAAACCATTCTGAAGGAGTCAGTCAGTCTCGCTGAAGATTGTCTATTGTGAAGCTGAAGATCGAAGCCTGCTGATTCATCCTGAAGTCATTCCTGAAGTACCATTGTCTGATGTTTCTACTGAACACACTAAGCATGTTCAGGACAAAACTCAGTCAGTGAAGAGTAAAGTGTTACCTATCAGGTTGTGCTGAATGCACATAGGACCTGACTTAGGCATTGGTTCAGTTCACCTGAATCCTGTAAGTCCGAAGTAAAAAGGTAACACATACTGAGCTGAATAACCTATCAGGCTGTGCTGAATGCACATAGGACCTGACTCAGGCTGTGGTTCAGATCACCTGAATCATGTCAGTCCAAAGCAGAAGGTTATTTATGTTATAGGATAAGAGACAAAAAGAATGTCAGTAAGACTCCATTAAGACACACATTCAGACTGAGTTATTAACAAGAGACTCAGAGCATTGAATGTACGAGGAAGGATAAATGTCTGAAGGTCAACTAGCCGTTATAGCGGAGAGCCAATGATCTTTCAACACGCAAGCACGGAGTCTGCGCAGCATTTAATGCGGCATTTAATTCGTCTCAAAAAGGTTGCAGGTGATGTGACAACTTGCCAGAATAAGCATGGCGGGTAGGTCGAACAGTATTTCTAGCCTGCAATCTACCTAAAATAGGAAAGATTTGATTTGATCTCATCCAACGGATCTATTTTGAATCTCGCCTATAAATATGGAGAACCTTGCACCCATTCAAGGTTAACGGGAAATTTCCAAGAGAAAACTCTCAAGAATCCAAGAACACAAAGCATATCATAAACAACACTCTGCAATTAAATTTCCCTAGTGTTGTAGTAGGATTCACTCTGTATTTGCTTAGATCGATAGCTCTATTATTTAGCATTGATTTGTATTGCTAGAGCTATCTTAGTTGGAAACCAGAATACCAAACCTCTCAAAGTGTGAGATAGGTTGGTTAGAAGGACTGGGACTTGTAAAACGCCCAGGGGTCAGTTCCTAAGAGAGGAAGTTGGCTACTCGTGTCCCTTGGCACGTAAAACCCAAGTACCTATCCTCAGGGTTTTGAGGATAGCTTCCTGTTAAATCAGGTCGTGGACGTAGGAGTTGGTTATCTCCAAACCACGTTAAAAAGTCCACTGTGTGCTGATTTACTATTTTGTTCAGGATCATAAATGTCATTATATTAAACTGAACATACTGCATTGGTTTTAACTTCAGGACTGAATCAATCATCCTGAATCAGAATACGGTGCACTCAGCCTTAACCACCAATTTACTAAGCAACTCAGAGAAAACATTTTCAGAAACTAAAACGAGTAGAATCTAAGGGCTCACTTTCCGCACGTACTCTGACTCACTGAGATAGTAGTCCAACTGACTCACTTCCGAGCAGTCAGTAGGTTTGTTATCTCTACTGAGCCTCCGAGCACTTTACTCACACTCAGCTTATCTGACTCATTACTGAACCGTCCCTGCTGCCCCTGCGGACATTCAGCATACTGAGTACTTCAGGGAATCCTGACTGAGTGCGTTAGAGCATTTTTCTGAGTCTTTCAGAAAAATCTGACATCAGTGTATTCCCCCCCATACACTGATTTAACTCATTTCGAGACCAACACAGCTTTTCAATGCGGTCGAGAGGACTGGAGAATTCCAACCAGCAAGAAACCTCAAGGTGGATCCATGGAGAACGAACAGGAACAAGTATTGCGCCTACCATTAGGCGACGGGGCATTTCACGAGCGAATGTCAGGATCTTTTGAGATAGTTGTGGAGGTTTTACGAAGAAGGCAAGTTATCAGAGTTTGTGAAGCGATCCCCTTGAAAGAGACCACGTGTGCCCGATCGAAGGGCGAATGGAGAAGACGGCGAGAACAAAGACAGGAATGAGGAAGGAACCGGACCGAGACGCCGGTAAGAACAGCAGGCCCTACTTCCCCCTCCAGGTCCAGTGCGGGATGTTTTTGTTTTAGAGCCTGAGGTTGGCCGAGCTGGAGGTTGTACAGATGGAAGGCCACCTTCGTCGAAGAGGCAGAAAAAGGCAGAATTGTGGGCTATTGACCAAATAAGAGAAACCGAGGAAGGACCCTCTACCAAGCCCACTGCAAAGCTGACTTTTTCACAGAAGGACTTGGAAGGAATCATGACTCCACACAATGATTCCTTAGTCATTAGCGCAAACATCATGAATGGACGAGTTCACAGGTTACTGGTCGATACTGGAGCATACACGAACATTCTGTTCAAAAATACTCTGGACCAGATAGGGATTACGAATCCTGCATTGAAAATTATAATCACAGGATTATAGGATTCGGAGACGCTGTCACTATTCCCATAGGATCTATACGTTTATCTGTTGAACTTGTATCGATAGACGATCCCAATAGGAGGATGACGAGGCAAGTAAATTTTCTCATTGTAGACCAGCCATCCTCCTATAACGAATTCCTCGGCCGACCCTTTTTACATGAATTTAAAGCTGCGTGTTCGACTTACTACTATTGTATCAAATTCCCGACACCAAACGGAGCTGGCACAATAAAGGGCGATCAGAAGAAAGCTCGTGAATGTTTACTTCAAAACGCGCCATCGGTCACCTACGTACATGTGATTGAAAATCCTCCCCCACACGCGGAGCTGGAACCAGAGACATTGAGTGTTTCCCAAGCGGAAGCTGAACCAATGGAGGTAGATGATCTGATTCCCATACCAGAGAGCGCACCCAATCTCATTGTACGAGTTCTAGGGGAATCAGAGACTGTGGGGAATTTCAGAGGCGTACAACCAGAGGAATGCCTACTCAGTCAAGATTTCGAACTTAGACTCGAAAATGAATCGATGGAGATTGAAGATGAACTCAACATAGACGGACCCATTTTAGATCCGAGGTGGAAAGAGAAGCGAAAACATTCCACATCGATGGAAGAGTTAACATCTATCCAGGCGTATCCAGATAAAGAAGATCTAGAGCTCTTCATCGGATCTGAACTACAGGAGCCGTACAGGACAAGAATGATAACTTTCTTGAAAAATAACTAGGATGTTTTCGCATGGTCTCATTCAGGTATGACAGGTATTCTAACCGAATATGCATGTCATCGACTCAATATTGATCTAGCCCACCGACCGATTCACCAAAGGAGACGGAAATTCGGACCTGACAAGTACGAAGCATTAACGACAGAGGTCAAAAAGTTGCTGGACAACAAGTTGATACACGAAGCCTTATGCCCACAATGGGTGGCGAACCCTGTTCTTGTTCTTAAATCGAATGGCACGTGGAGACTCTGTATCAACTTCACTGATCTGAATGACGCTTGCCCGAAGGACAACTTTCCAGTTCCTCACATTGATCATCTGGTTGATAACACGACAGTGCACGAGCTCATGATGTAATACCCTAAGTTTCTATGTCCATATTCACTTCACTAAATATTTTGTGATATTCTATGAGCTTATATGACACATTTATATTTGAATTTATGCATGGGCACAATTATATGTTTAATTGCTCGATACTTGCTATTAATTTATTATTTGCTCGATATATGTTTATTCTTGAGATTTTAGAATTTTTATATGCTCTTTATTTGTCTCTTAAAGTATTTAACTTAATATTAAATGTAGTTTTTAATTTTAGTAATTTATTCATAAGATATAAGTGATAAAATGAAATTTTCCTTAAGAAACAAATTATGTGACGTTTACTTGATATTTTATAGAATTAATATATAGACTTTGTAATTAATTTAGAACCTTAAGAAGAGCTTTATTTCTAATATATTTTAGGATTTTAGAAAGTCAAAATTAAAATTTTTAATTACATAAGCCATGACATAAGCATGACCTAAGCCATGACATAAGCATGACTTAAGTGATTACCTAAACATTACACATCACCTCCTTAAACCTCCGTACTTGGAGGTTAAGTAGAAGGATTTAGAAAATTTTAGAAGCCTCAAGACATGTCCAAAATTACCTATAAATAGGGCTCTACATCTTCACTTTTGAACCATGAGAAAAACACACAAACATACATACTAACCTTGAGTTTCCAAGAAAGAAGAGGAGAAGAGATTTCAATCCATCAACACTTAGGTAAGCTTCTTAACTTCATGTTTAAGTAATGATTAAGATAGGGGCATGATTAGGTTATAGGAAATTAAGAAAGAGATGATAGAAGTTTGAAATCAAGTGATTGTGATGTTATATAATGTTCTCTTCATGTATTTCATCTTTTAATTCATTCTTTCACAAGGTATGAACTTAAACATGTTTATATATGAGTTATTTATGTTCATAACTTGGAAAACATGAAATTGTGTGAATAAATTTGAAGTTATGTTGAGATGATCATCATGTATGCATAAAAAACGAAATCTGGACCAAGTTTCGTTTAAAAATTCATTCTGACCGATTGATGCAGTGAAAAATTCTGAAAATATTTTATGTGATATTATAATGATTATTGAAATTAGGTTTAAAATTTCGTAGCTATTGGAGTAATATTCGAGTTTTGGTGATTTTTCAAAGATGAACTAGGTTTTTCGAACTCTATAACCGAAACAGTAAAAGTTTGCTAGGATTAAAACATAATCGGTTAGGTTTTTATAAAAATTCAAAGTACAGTTATAAACTAAATAAAGTTGGGAGTTTATAGTTAAAATTTCAAAGGTATTGGACTTATGAATGATGTATGGTGAATTTTCTATGTGAAGGGGTCAAAAATTGTTACTAGTTTGTCCTTCGTAAAAATTGTAGCGTTTAGTAAGGAATTTCAGAAATTAAAAATTATGGTATTAAACTAAATGAAGTTTTGTTTATGTGGTTAAAATTTTAGAATTTTTGGGAAAGTAGTTTATTTTATATGAATTTTTGCAGAAACTAAAATTATGTACAAATTGTTCAAAATAGTCCGTTTATTTTTTACGGTCGATATTTCTTTAGGACTTGTTATTTGATAATTATACATGCTTAATTGATATTTATGATCTTTGATACAACTTTTGAATATGTATTGAGACTAAAATTGAAATTTTATGTGTATATCATATGAAAGATGTTGATATGTGAATTTCATGATTCATTTAAAAGTGAAGGGATAAGTAACAAATTTCCTATCATTAAAATTTTCTTTGTAGGTTCAAATCTACAAGGTGGGGAATCACTTCACTCTTCACAGAGTATTACTTTTATTTACAATTGCATTTATTAAATGTTGAATGTTAAATATTTGAGTCTGGCCCGCTATCGACTGGCCTGAGTTTGAGATAGTCCACCTAAATGGTGGCAACTGAGATAGTCCGGTCGCCCCGGCACCACGAGTTGGTCGCACCACCCAGAGATACCCGGTGAAATCCCGGGGGCTCACATGTTATAAACATTGATGTTTTAATTTGTGCAATTGTCAAGAGATTCACCACTAAGTGTTTACAAACACTTATCCCTTCTACTTTTACTTTTTTTACGGATGCTATGGATGCCGACGTGGGCGAATGAACTTGGCTGGCAGTGGCGTTTTGTTTTATATAAATTTACGTCTAGAACGCTATTTGCAAAAATTTAAGGCTACGGCCGTACTTATTTTAAGCCTTCTGTTGTATAAACTTGTGGCGTATGTTAATACTCTATATATTATTTAGTAGCATTCCTACTTGTGCCACATCACATTTTTGTATTATTTAAGTGGGGATGTTACACATGACGTTCATGGACGCCTTTGCAGGATATCACCAGATTGCACTACATCCTGATGATCAGGAGCATACCACATTCTATACTAACAAGAATCTTTATTGTTAGGATAGAATGCCATTTGGCTTGATCAACGCTGGAGCCACCTATCAACGATTGGTGAACAAAATGTTTGACGAACATATCGGCCATACAATTGAAGTCTACGTGGACGATATTGTTGTGAAGAGCTTGCACAAGGAAGACCATCTTGATTATCTCTCTCAAACATTCCAGATACTCCGCGCCTACAACATGAAACTTAACCAGAAGAAAAGCAGTTTTGGAATTCATTCGGGAAAGTTCCTAGGACATCTGGTTAGTCAGCGCGTGATCAAGGTGAATCCAACTAAAGTCAAAGCCATAATCTATATGAAGCCTCCTGATTCAGTTCGAAAGGTTCAACGTCTTACAGGATGTTTGGCAGCGTTGAATCGTTTTATCTTGCGTTCTGGAGATAAATGTCGGCCATTTTTTGAAGCCGTGAAGAAAAAGAAAAATAATTTTGTGTGGACGAGAGATTGCCAGCGAGCGTTTGAAGAAATCAAAGAGTATCTGGGCAATACACAAATTTTGTCTAAACTAATTCCAGGTGAAAAGCTCTACCACTACCTCGCGGCGTCAGAGGTTGCAATAAGTTCGGTGCTTGTACGTGCCGAAGGCAAGTTCTATTCCCCTTATCTACTACGTCAGTCAGGCTCTACATGAAGCTAAAGTCCGGTATTCTCCAACGGAGAAACTGGCATACACATTGGTCATGAGCACACGCAAGTTGCGACCGTACTTCTATGATCATCAGGTAGGAGTACTCACGACATTCCCACTACGACAGATTCTACATTGCCCTGATACGGCGGGAAGGTTACTAAAATGGTCATTGGAAATTAGCCAATTTAGCATCACATACGCAACAAGAACGGCGATCAAGGGACAAGCTCTGGCCAATATCATTGTAGAGCTAACCTATCCATCTGAACTGACGAGAGATCTTGAACATCTGTTGCACCTGTACATATACGGTTCATCTACCAACTTGGTGTCGGGGGCAGGAGTGGTGTTAATAAGCCCTGACCAACAGGTGTTCATGTTAGCGATGAGATTTGCTTTCCTGGCTACCAATAATGAAGCTGAGTACGAAGCGTTGATTGCCAGACTCAGACTTGCATTAGCCATCGAAGTTAAAAGAGTACAGATTTTTGGTGATTCACAACTCATAGTTTCTCAAGTTCGAGGAGAATTCTAAGCCAAAGACAAACACATGATCTTATACCAAAAGATAGTGGCTCATCTGATATCCATGTTCCAGCAAGCATGCATTGAGCAGATACCTCGATTCGAGAACACTCAAGCAGATGTCTTAGGCCTATTAGCATCCAGCCAGGGGACAACGGAGATAACAGAGGTCGTCATCACCCGGCTTGACAATCCTTCAACCTTTGATTATCAGTTAAATCAAACGTTGAATGGGGGCAGGAGGTGGATGAGGAAGATGACGACTGGAGGAAAGATCTGAGGAAGTATCTGACAACAGGGGAACGGCCCGAAGATCCTTAGGCGGCGGTTTGTCTGGTCAAGCAAGCAGCACATTACGTATTGATCGACGGCCAACTGTACAAAAGAGGATTTTCATCACCCCTACTCAAATGCGTTTCACGGAAGCAGGGATGGGAAATTCTCAACGAAATCCACGAGGGAATATGCGTTTCGCCCCCAATATTCATATTCCTCCACAAGAAATGAAAGCTGTCTACTGTCCTTGGCCATTCGCCAAGTGGGGCATCGACATCATCGGACCATTCCCACCCGGGAAAGGAAGCGTAAAGTTCGCAATGGTTGCCGTGGATTACTTCACCAAGTGTGCCGAAACCGAATCACTGGTGACAGTCACTCAGGAAAAAATGATCAACTTTATCTGGAAAAACCTGATTTGCAGATTCGGTTTACCTCGATCAATTGTAATTGATAATGGGCCACAATTTGACAGGAAGAAAATCTGAGAGTTCTGTAATACTTGGGGAATCAAGAAGTATTACTCGACCCCATATCACCCACAGTCCAACGGCTAGGTCGAAGCTATCAACAAAATCATCAAGCGGACATTAAAACTTCGCCTGACAGAGAAAAAAGGAAGTTGGTCAAAAGAACTTCCGGAAGTGTTGTGGTCATACCGTAAGTCATTCAGGACAAGCACAGGTGAAACTCCGTTCGCAATGGCGTACGGCGTCGAAGCGATGGTACCAGTAGAACTACAGAATCCAACATGGCGGGTTTGTATGTACGATGAGAAAGAGAATGATGAAGTCGTTGCGATCGAAAAAGATTTCCTGGAAGAGAAGCGGACGGCGGCAGAAGTCCACAATGCAGCGTACAAACAATGTGCTACCCGGTATTACAATTCGCGAATCTAGGTCAGAAGCTTCCAAGAAGGAGATCTGGTCTTGCGAAAGATTCTATCTACTCCATCCGGAACTTTTGGACCAGGCTGGGAAGGACCATTTCGTGTTTCACAAAGTAGGTCGAACGGGACTTGCGAGTTGGAAGACATGGACGGGGTACCATCTTCGTACACGTGGAATGCTGCTCACTTGAAGAAATTTTATCAATAGAAGATGTAAATGTACATTTTGTTTCAGAACAGATTATAAATGTTGTAGACGGGCTTTTGTTGAGGAGTTCGTGGTCTAACTGAAATTGCCTAACTCATAAGTGGCTAAAGAGGGTTAAAATGGGCTCCAGTTAGAGCCCCGGCTCTGCTGGTCGAGCACGCTCTTTGTGCAGAGACAAAATGGCATTGTACGATGCCTGTACGTCCAGCACTAGAGAGAACACAAGCATACCAACACTCTTCTTTGGGTAATGGCGGTAAAATGCCTAATCACTCCCGAATAAGAACCGAGCTTGAGAACCCCGAGAGACCACTCATACAGGGACTCGAGTGTGCACCCGAGGCCCCTCCGAAGGATGTCACGCACGATCCAGAGGATAGCAGAGTGGGTGCACCCGGTAATACCGAGACAGCGCTTCATGTCCACCTAGGGATGCAGATACGCTCCCGAGGACGAAGTGAATGCTTCCTGATGGCCCATTTCTGCGCGAGTGTCTTATTCATCTCGTGCCCAGAGAGAGGCGAAGTGAAACGAATTAAAGACCCAACAGACGCGAAAGGCGATATATAACAGTAGACAGAAATAGCATTTCATAAGAGTACACTAAAACAAATGAGTACGTTCGAGAAACATCCTTCATTAAAGCAGAAAAGAAGTACAGCAAAAGATAGAAAGTTTGAGCAACGTTCTGAAATGGAAAAATGGAAAGTAAAGAGGCAACAAGAAGCAAAAGTGTAAAAAGTAAACTGATGTCTAAAACAGATAAGACATCAGGCAAACAAAATAATGATCCTAGTTGGTAATCCTAATCGGTAGCGGGGGCAGAAGCATCTGTAGCAGATAGCAGAACTACGGGAGCCGACGTGTCATCACCAGGAGGAGTCTGTATGTAAGACATGGCGATCTCGTTCCCTCTCTCCTGACAACCTTCTTCGGGAGAAGCTTCAGCAACAACAGCAGTTTCCTAGGCAGCAGAAGAGGTCTCGGTGACTGCAGCAGTTGAGGGTGCATCAGGAGCCGGTTGTGATCGCAGCTAAGGCTGAACGATGGTATACCCTTCTCCCAGGAACCCCAAGTCAAGTCCCGACTCCACTAAATCAGCTAGGGGAAGGGGCTGCGACTTGGCCGGTGGATTGGCATGAAAGAAGTCAGATAATTTCCTCATCATCATCCCGGACATCTCCGACCCCTCTTTCTCAACCTTACGGATTGCTCGAATACTTTCAGAATATGCACAGACATATCCGAAGTTAGCTGTTTCACCCGTCTGCTCCAGAAATTCCTCTTCGGGATACATGCACTCTATCGTGTTCAGAAGTGCAGCCTTCTCTTGTTCCAGCCCCAAGACCTGATCCAGAGCATCATGATACTTCCGGTTCGAGTCAGCGTTCTCAGCCTTGAGACGAGCAATGCCTTCAGTAACTGCAGTTAATTTCTCATCGAGGTTCCGGTTGCTATACTGGAGCTTCTTAACGTTCTGGAGAGCATTGTTCTCTGACTCCAAAGTACTCTGGATCTTGAGTTCTGCTCGGGCTAATTGATCATCCTTTGCCTTCAAAGCTTTCTCCTTCTCTTTGCACTCATCTTCAGCTTTGCGGTTTGCTCTCTTGAGGTCAAGTACCTGATCCAGGACCTGCTGGATTGTGATGGCCACAGAGCTAGCAAGAATCCCGCCCAAGAGCAAGTTATCACTCACATCTTGCTGACGAATCGTATGGTAGCTTATTTTACTCCAAGACTGAGCAACGAACTCGGTGGCCCTTTGAACGTCCTGATCAGGAATATCGCCTGTATACCCTGGCACCTTAGAGCACGCAGCCTGATGAAGTACATCGCAGCGGAAAGGATGATCGCTTGGATGATAACTAGAAGGAATAGGTCACATGAGCAAAATTATAATTTAAATGCAAAGTAGTGGGAGCAAGCAAGGACTTACGAGTCTCGAACATCATGATCCCACCCGAGATAGGAGTCGTCTCGGTGAAAACCTAGTTCACGAGGAGAAGGTGGAGTCGGACCACGAGGTCGAAGATCGGCGGGAGGACAACTGGACCCAGTAGTGGCAGGAGTCTTGCTTTTCTTTTTCTGCCGGTTGGCATCCTCCTCATGGCCAACAGATGAACTACCCCCTTTCCGTGGCATCTTGGGGGACCTTTTTGGTGGTGGACTCTTCCGAGCTGGTGGATCAGCAGCAGGAGCAACAGGAGGCGGTGGCGCCGTCTATTGCACTGGAGGCTTGGTTCCCATTTTCCTCCGTAACCTGAGCAATGCAGCTGGGGGATCCATCACGCGTCTGTTTAATTCGGAGTCAAGATCTCGAACACACCGGCAAAAAGCGTGAAACTCCAGAGGAATCGCGACCGTAATTCCTTGATCTGTCATAAAAACTTATTGTTGAAAGAATGAACAAGTCGATGGAATAGCAGAAATAAACGATATCAACCTTCAGGAAGCGGAGCCTGAGCGGCAAGATGATGCGGACTGGTGACTAAACCGGCTACACGTTTGCAATGCTCACTTGATAAATGTTTCACCTTTCGGAATGGCTCACGGCGATAAGCAGCGCTGGAGAGCGCGTAGAGGAACAAATCGAAAATGCCCTTCGGGCCCCACTTTGGAAGTCTCGGACCTGCAAAGGAACGAAGTTTACATTAGTGAATTCGGGAACGAAAGACGCATGGAGAATGACACTTACGTCTTAATTCCCCATATTCTTCTGGAGTCCTGATTCTCTCTCTAGAGCCAGTATAAGATGTGGAGGCGCGTCAATCCCCACCAATAAAGAAAAACTGATCCCTCCATCGTTTCACTTTGTTCGGAAGCGACTCCACAATCTTCATTCCTGCCCGGGCCTTCACATAATAATAGCCATATCCATCGTCGCCGCTAACCGAGATCATCATGGCATAATGAATCTCAGGGGCTGTCAAACGATTGGGATATCCTTCCAATCCCATCACCGTCAGAAAACCTTGCAGATTATTCCATCCATTTGGCGTAATCTGAGTGATGGCTAGGTTAATGTCCATTAGAAACTGGCTGATCACTGGATGCAGTGGAAGTGGGAGTCTAGCCTCGAGAATATCGATGTTTAATGCGGTACACCCCGGTGGTGGCCGATCGGCACGTTCGCAGTCACGTGGAACGTACATGTTAATATCAAGCGGGATCCTGTACTCATCCCAGAGAGCAGTTAAGTCGTCCTCTGTCAACAGACTTTGATGAGTGGTGGCGGCGTATACCATTTTCTTATAAGAAACCGGGGAAATTCGAGGTCGAATGAACTGATCCCTGTACCGATCCAAATACACCACCCAACTCATCTCCTGTGCAACTTCCTTTGGAATCATGTGCTCAGATAGCTGCTCAGAAGGTTGGTAAATACGAGTCAAATCATCCCAGATCTCCTGTTGGCTCGGCCCGGGATCTCGCTCGAAATCTTCTCCAAGATCAGAGCCCGCATCGTCCTCGCCAGGGTTAATCTCTTTTGGAACCTCGCCAGACTGATCTCGAGCCTAGAAAGTCTCATGAACAACTTCAGTGTCAGGAGACTCGGTACTAGTCCCTAAAGCATCATGGATGGCCGAACGAACCTTCGGATCCATCTCATCCTCAGTCTCTTCATCCGTTATCAATAATCATCATGGAGAAGCCGATCGTCTATGTTGAGCTATTTGTGCACGATGAGCCGCTCAAAAATCCCTATCCAAAGATGGGGAGCGACCCTTTGTTTAACCCGGTGAACAGCTTCACCTGCTTGCCTAGGTAGGCGAGCAGCTCCTTCAACATCCAGGCGAGCAGCAGTTGAAATTCCCTGGCGAGTAGCTGCACCTGCTCGCCCAGGTTGGCGAGCAGCTCCTTGAGCTCCCAATTCTGGGTGACCAGTTCGTTCACCTCCAAGTTCAGCTGCTTGCCTTCTCTCTTGAATGGCCCGATCACGTTCCCGGGACTCCGCTCCGATTACTACGCTCCCCGTGCCCCTGTTTTGTGCCAAATTTGAATAGTCCCATAAATCTTAGATTAGGGATTCGACCATGGGCCTTTTCTCCAGATTACATGGCGGCAGATTATCGAGCGACGGCGGCGATTCCATTTTTTCCAGCGCAAAGCTCCAAAATCAGAAAAATTAAAATACCACGCTTAAATATCCGGTCAATCCGAAACACGACGGGCGGAACAAAAAACCACAAATGACAAATATAAAACCCCAAACTCTCAGTGAAGGACAATATCAAGGTCCACGGGTTTCCGGCGGTATGAGTGAAGTTTCACAACTCAATCCTTAACTTGATCAAAGAACCAGATGAATGATTAGGGTCATAATTGCATGTTTTTGTATCCATTTCTATATGGTTTTGATGTTCTTATGTTCATATTTGACCCTAATATGGTATAAATTGTGCTATTAACCCTTTTTGGCTAGAAAGTTGTGATTATAGGTGAAAACGAGCAAAATGAGGAAGAGACGAGCAAGTTCGTAAAAGTTCAAAAAATGTGAGTTGATCCAATGAAGACAAATGTGATACCATGTCGAAGAGAGGATCGCAATGGAAAAAGAATCGAGTCAATCGGAGCTCTAGAACTCAAGATATGGAGAAAACGAGAAGGTTGAGGATCGATCGCACAAGTCGAAGCCTGGATCGAGCGACCACAGGCCTGACTCGTGCGACCATGGGCTACATTCGTGTGCCGAAACTCTGGTTCGGGCGACAACGTGCCGCACGAACGCTCACACGAGCCTGGTTCGTGCGGCCACCTGCTGGCGATCGTGCGATAGCTCGATTGTTCCATTTTTGGAAAATTTTCATCTTGAATTGGTGGAGGAAGCAAAATGTGATGAGGAGAAAGAATTTTTTGTGAAAGGTGATGAAAAAGTAATGGGGGTAGTTGAAAGAATGGAGAAAAAAGATAGGAAAGTTGAAGGGGTAGAA
This sequence comes from Prunella vulgaris, assembly GCA_026898435.1. Taxonomy (NCBI): domain Eukaryota; kingdom Viridiplantae; phylum Streptophyta; class Magnoliopsida; order Lamiales; family Lamiaceae; genus Prunella; species Prunella vulgaris. Next base: position 207,124 of record JAPKLY010000552.1, read on the forward strand.
AAATTAGGGGGTGAGGAAAGAAAGGAAGAAGAAGGGAAAGTGGAAAAAGATGTGAAGGTGGAAATTTTGAAAAGAGTGAAAGACAAGCTCGATGAGAGATTTAAGAAGTTCTTTGAGATTTTTACAAAGTTATATTCAAAGATGCCTTTTCTAGAAGCTATTGAGGAATTACCAAATTATACAAGGTTTTTTAGGGATGCTATGGCAAGGAAAATGAAATCCAATGAACCGGAAATGGTTAAGCTTACTCATGGGAGTAGTGAGTTGTTACGAAAACATCTACCTAAAAAGCTTAGAGATCCGGGGAGTTTCATTTTGAGCTGCCACATCAAAGGAAGTAAGAAGATGAAGGCCTTGTGTGATTTAGGTGCAAGTGTGAATATGATGCCACTTTCTATTGCTAAAAAGTTAGGCTTACATGAGTTGAGGCCAATAACAATAAATGTGCAATTGGTCGATGGTTCTAAAGTGAAGCCTAAAGGGGTGATATAAGATGTGGTTGTTCATGTGGGGAAGTTCATTTATCCCGTTGATTTTGTTGTACTTGATATTGAGGAAGATATTCGAAATCTTATCATCTTTGGGAGACCTTTTCTTGCTACGTCGGATGCATTGATTAATATCAAGTGAGGAGAGGTTACTCTTGGAATGAATGGTGAAAAAGCTACTTTTTCAATCCATGACGATTCCGAGGGTTCCCCAAAGAAGATTGAAGGAGAATTGAACAAAGTGATGCTAGATGGGATGGAAAGTGATGAAAAGGTAAAAGACAACATTCTTGGTCTTAAGAGTGAACCTTGTGTTGATGATCTTTTCGAAAAGAGAAAAAAGGTGAATGAAGATAAGGGGGTACCGCAAGTGGTGAAAAATGTGGTGAAGAAGGGATGTTTTTGGAGAAGGAAGTTGAGTGATGTAAGTCACTCAACCCTTATTGATTTTGATGTCACTTGAGCTTTATAGCGTCCGGCTAGGGGACGTTAAATCCAAGCGCTAGGTGGGAGACAACCCACCCTTATATCCTTTTCGTATCCTTTATTGTTTGTGTTGATTAGTTTTGCTTTTTGATTTTAGGGGTAGAAGCATGAATGCCATTTTTAGCTCATGATTTTGTGCTTTGATTGCTCTTTTTGGATTTTGTGCTATTTTGTGCAAGAATGGATTTGAGGAGCATATTTTGTTTAAGGTTTTGAGATATACTTGTTGTGGGAATTGATATGGATTGTGCATGGTTTATTGAACTTGAGTTTCTTGATTAATCACTCTTTCCAAACTTTATTAGGATTTTTTTTATCCGAAAAAGTTTTGGGGGGTGTGATTTGTGATTAATTTTTCGAATAATTGCTCATTTTCATGATTAAGTTGATGTTGTTCAATGACCATTTATTTTACATGTGGAGTTTTAAGTTGTGTTGTGTAGGAAAATGGAAGAGAATGGCTTGAAAAAGGTGAAAAGAGATGAAAAATCGAAGTGGTGCAAAAAGGGTTTGGGTTCATGCACCCATAGGAATGGATTCGTGCACCCAGAAGCTCGGTTCGTGCGACAGCCCACTGGTTCGGGCGACATTGGTTCGCTCGAACGTGGGCACGAGTCTGGTTCAGGCGACAAGCTTGCTGGCTCGAGCGATGACGGTCCACACGAACGCTCGCACGAGCCCGGTTCGTGTGGCCGTAGGCTTGGATCGTGTGGCACCTTATGAATCCGAATTTGACCAATATTTGGTCCAACTTTGACCACACTTCCCTAGGTTTGTCCACTTACTCTTTGTCTTCATTTCCCACTTATTCCACACACAAACACACACTTCTCTCTTCGCTCTTGCACTCCATATTCTCTCAACACCAAGAAGGAGAAAGTTGGAGAAAATTTCCATATCTCAATCTCTACAATTGTACTCATCAATTCCTTCTAAAGGTAGGTTCTTTTAACTCTCCTCATTCTATTTCTTGCAATTTTATTGAAATTCCATGGTAGCATTGTCTAGAATAAGAAATTCAATTTTTAGGGATACTTGAGCTTAAATTGGGGATTTTCTATTTTAGCTTAATTTTGAGCAATTGTTGATGAAATAATGCTACATTGTTGATGAGTAATCCATGGGAGACCCAATTGCATGCTAATTTTGTGAATTATGGACTTAATTGATGATTGTATTTTTTAGTGTAGGCATAGTGATGAATTTTTGGGAATTTTATGCTAAAATTGGATTGTCAAGTTATTGTTGTGCTATTTGTCAATGAGCATGAGTATATTGATGCTAGGTTGAGTTAATGATGTTGATTCACCTATGATTTTTTCTTATTTGAGGTTTCATTGATATGACATTGGCATGACTATAAGTTGCATGATTCCCTTGATTCTAGAATTAAGCTCATTATGTTCAATCCATTTTACTTGGTGAATGTAGTTGATAATGAATTGAGTGTAGTGTTCTCCCTTTGCTCATGTATATAATTCTTCTAGAAGTGTATTTGATTGAGCCTCATTTTTCATATATCATGCTTTGAGCTTATTTCTTGTAGGCTATGTCTAAGAGAGGAAAAGGTAAGAGCAAGGCTTCGAGCTCAAAATCTAATAAAGAATGGAATGATCCAATATATGAGGAAGAGTGTCTTAAAGAGTGTGGAGAATCACCTACACACTATGGATTGTTCTTTGAGGAGAAAAAGAGCTACTTTTTGAAATTTGCTCAAGTCTGTGGTATTGATTTCCAAGCGAGGAGATATTATGATAGGAGATCCTCAGAAGAGTGTAACTTTGGGAATGACATTGAAGAGTTGTTTGCTAATATACGATGGAGTGGATTGCTTAATCTTCAACATTTTGACTCATGCAAGGAGGCAAACATTGAATTCTTGAGCACACTCGAAGTGAGAGAAGTGGATGGAGTTCCAATTCGAGCAAGATTTCAGATCAAGAATGAGAGCTATGTCATGACCACAAATCAAATCAATGAGATTTTCGAGTGCGAAGAAGATGTTGAGAAAGGAAACTTCTATGCATGGGAAAGGTTCATTAGAGCTCAAGAAATTTGGAGAAGGATTAGTGATGATGAGAACTTCAATCCTCAATTTTCTAAGTCCTCTAGCCTTGTTAATCCTATATTGTATTGTGCTCACCGGATCATAGCAAACATGGCCTTTGCTAGAGTTGAGCCGAATAGGGTGAGAAGTGATGACTTGTACATCTTGCATTCGATGCTCACTTCTAAAAAGGCGGACTTCGGGGCCTATCTTTTAAAGAATCTTAGTCAACAACATGTGCGGACTAATTGCGCCTATGGAGGATTAATTGCATGTATTGTTCAAAGGGCTTGTCCTTCACCCGAAAGGGAAGGTGCAATGGGGGCATTACTTGATGTTGCATATTTGATAAGGTCTAAGAAGTTTAAGAGGAAGGTGAAAGTGGTTTCTGTTGTAGGGCGAAATATTCATGATCTCTTTCCCTTACTTGAGTATGTGTTAATCACCATCAAGAAGAATGAGAATTTGAAGCTCGATACACCCGATCACATTCGTTTAAAGGACCAATTTCATCAAAGGTTGAATAAAAGAGCAAGGGGTGCTTCAAGTTCTCAAGCACAAGAAGAAGAACAGGTTGGGGAGGAAGAGTCTATGCAAGAGGAAAACCCTTTCGAGCAAGAAGGATTTCGTGTGTTTGAAGGGTTGACATTCAATGAATGGGGGCATAAAGTTCAATCTTTGAGGATTGATGTTGGTGATCTTAAGAATGCGTATTTTTGTCTTCGTTCCGATGTTACGAGGCTCACTGACAATTATCATTCCCTTAACACTACTGTGGACTCCGTTAATAGGACCGTAAGCACAATGAGCAATAACATGAACACAATGGGGACAAACATTGAGGAGATCTTGGAAGCACAACGAGCTATGATGCGGTGGCATATTGGTGAAGGGCATTTCACTTATCCACCGATGGACCCCTCTTCGTGAAGTGACGATTTATATCTAAATTCATAAGGATGGGTAACTCATTTTCCTTCCCTTATCATGCCTTCTATCTCGTATTGTTAGGATTTGAACTTTGGTTTGTAATGATTTTACTTGATGATGGTGATACTTATTTTTAGGTAGCTTAGTCCTCTTGGTATTTGATGATTGTTGGATTATTGATGATTTGATCTTAGGATTTATGATGCTTCTATTGATTGTGCTTAATTCGTATGCATTGCTTGATATTGTCTTCACCTCTTTGCCAAACTTTTTAGACTTATGGTCCAAAAAAGTTTGGGGGGGTGTGATCATTTTGCCATTCTCTTCGTAATGCTATATTTAGGATGATTTTGAGTGCTTGTATGATGTTTTGACCATATGCTTATGATTAGGTTGTTTTGCTTGTTATTTTTGGCCAAATTGTTGCTAAGCTTTGAGTAGTGTGGTATGAGATATGTCTATGATTGTGTGGATGAGTTGAAAGTTCATGTTGGATGTAGTAGAGTTATGGCTTGATTCTTATCTTGTCTTTTGTGCTATGATTTGATGATACTTGAGATTTTGATGATATGAACATTTTTTGATATGAGATAAGTCATGATCACATTATATCGTGAGGTTTTGAGCCATTTATGCCTGTTTCAATCTCGAACGGATGACATTTTTCTTGATGTGAGTCCACACATGTACATTTTACTCTAGAACTTAGATTTAGTCTTGTTTAAAACTACACTCGACATTGAATTCACATAATATGATTTGAGGCCATCTTTGATCTACATTGAGCTACTTTGCCCTATGAGCCTACCTTGATATTATTATCCATTGCTCACCATTTTGTGCATTTAGACCTTTCCTTTGGCTAACCTCACTTTAAGCCATTTTCCTTCCTTTTTGGAACTCTCTTGTCCCTATGATTAGTAGAGTGAAAAGAAGGAAGGAAGATTGGTGATATGATGAAGATTATGGTGGCCAAAGTGGAAGATATGAAGAATTGCATGCATGGGTTTAAAATTTGTGAAAAAAGGCAAGTGCTAGCAAAGCATGAGAAAAAGTTGACTTTTGTTGAAAATATGGTCAAGTTGATCTTTGTTGTGAGTATGGCTAAAAGTTGCAAAGAAGGGAAGAATGATCTTGAAGTGTGATCTTGATAAGCATGAGGAATGTGCACAATTGCATGAAGATATGAATGATTATTATTTGATTCCTCTGATGCTTTACTAATCATACTTAGTCACTCTAATCCATATCTATCCTTCCCTACCAAAGAGCCAACATTACAACCTTATGAAAGTCCTCAATGATTTGTGAATGATTTGTCATCTTTAGTGGTGGAGAATTTAAGATTAGAGCCAAGCTTATGGTAGTATTTGTATCATTGTGTGAAGATTGAGAGAACCTCAAACACTTGAGAGATGAGCTATACACTTCTATGTGAGGATCATGACTTGTTGATTTGACTATTTGTTCATTGATTCGATTTTGATTGTTGATTTGATGAAATTGCATTTTAGACTTGTTTGATATTGAGCTATGATTTTCATGGCATTTTACTTATGCTTGATGCTTCATCGATACAATTATTCCCCTATCTTATCGCTTCGTTGCTCGAGGTCGAGCAACAATCTAGTTTGGGGGTGTGATTAGGGTCATAATTGCATGTTTTTGTATCCATTTCTATATGGTTTTGATGTTCTTATGTTCATATTTGACCCTAATATGGTATAAATTGTGCTATTAACCCTTTTTTGCTAGAAAGTTGTGATTATAGGTGAAAACGAGCAAAACGAGGAAGAGACGAGCAAGTTCGTAAAAGTTCAGAAAATGTGAGTTGATCCAATGAAGACAAATGTGATACCATGTCGAAGAGTTCGAAGAGAGGATTGCAATGGAAAAAGAATCGAGTCAATCGGAGCTCTAGAACTCAAGATATGGAGAAAACGAGAAGGGATCGAGCGACCACAGGCCTGACTCGTGCGACCATGGGCTACGTTCGTGCGCTGAAACTCTGGTTCGGGTGACAACGTGCCGCACGAATGCTCACACGAGCCTGGTTCGTGCGGCCACCTGCTGGCGATCGTGCGATGGCTCGATTGTTCCATTTTCGAAGGGCAGTTTCGTCTTTTTGCGTGTTTAATGAGGGGCATATTGGACCAAGCATTGTAGGCACTATAAATACTCTAAATATCAGATTTTCAAGGGAGTCAAGTCATAATCCAAGACACATTTCTTAGATTAGAGAGTGAGTGAGGTAGTTACTTGGAGGTTTCTTAATAGTTTTTCTCACAAATTCTTAGATAACTTTTGATCTACCGTAGTGATCGTCGATCCGTTGATACCTGCATGCTCGTCTGGTTGTAGGCTACATTCTCACCGATCGAATTTCAATTTCCTTTGCTTGATTTCAAGTTAGCATTTTAGAGGTAAATTGTATCTTTCCAATTATCATTGTAATAGGTAAATTTCTTTACATTTCTTTCTTAATGATGATAGTTCCTAGCTTCATTGTTCTTATGTTTACTCAATTAGCCATGAGCTAATCCCTTTATGTGTTAGTGTATGATTCCTACGGAGTAGTGATGTGAAATGTTGATCTTTTGAATGATTTTAATTGTTGTATGATCAATTCTCTAATTGGAAGGTTTGTATGAATGCTTGCATGTGTAGAAGATAAGAGGGCCATTAGGGAGTTAGTCTCTTGCGAAAGTAGAGCTTATTTCCTAAATTTTCTTATATTAAGGCCAATGCATATCAAGTGTTTGATGAAATTCCTAAGATAGTGAGAATTATCTTTAGTGAATTAGATGAACAATTAGAGACTTTGAGATGTATTAGGGAAACTTTTTGCATGTTAGAGAGGCTTGTCCATTGATTATACACAATCTCATTGAATGATAAAGTGATACTTCACTCACGAAACATAGGATAGTACACTAGCACATTCCCTCACATTTCCTCACTTTGCGAACACAAGGTGATAGGTAGTTTGCTCTTTTGACAAATTAGTAGACGATAGATACCCTTGCCTTTTATTGCTTTGTTAGCTAGCCAACCGAAACAACGAATTATCATTCAAATCCTCGTCTTCTTTGGGTTCGATATATTAAAACTTGGTCAAGCTTACCACGCTAATCACGAACACGTACACTTGCGTGAGGACTCATTTACACCAAACAAAGAATAAGAAAAACGAAGAAGAATTATCAGTAATTATATTACCTTTTTCTGGGAGACTCTGAAGACGGACGAATTTTCAGAAGTCAACTTGCCGGAATTCGCTGGAGAATACGAAGAAAACGAAAGAGTGGGAAAGGGTTTTGGATTTGTATATTTATAAAGAAAAGGCGGGCCCTTATTTGCAAATATCCAAGGACCGAATCGCAATTATTCAAAAGTAAGAAAATGGGCGCGCGAATTAAGGGGGTGACGTTTAGTATTCCGCGCCCGAAATCTCGCCGAAACAAGCGAGCAGCTGACCTGCTCGCTGTACCTGCTGGTGGCCACCTTCAGGCGGGCAGCTCACCTGCTCGCTTAGTGAGCTGCTCGCCCATATTCGCCCACATCAATCCAAGCGGCAGATTGTCAATCTTGACAATACAAATATACACTAACCCAATTTTTAGTGTTCTACGTCATTTGGACATGGATATATGAGGATACACCCTGGTATCTCTTTTTCCTACGACCGGTTTATCCACAAGGGTGGTTTACGGCTAGGTTTTTAATGAGGCCACGGGGGTTTTCTCACTATATCCATATTCCAAATGTGTGCAGGCTACGAAGAATCCTTTATTACTTCCATACCACAAAGAAGCTTCAGGAATAACCCAAATAGCTCGATGATTATTTTTCTCTAGAAGATTCAAACAAACATCAAGCTATGGGAACTGTTGATGCAATAATCTAATTCAGATGATTAAGGAAGTAATCAGTGGAATACCGGTTGACGTGTCCCAAAACAACTAATCAAACATGATGATTATGGTGCAAAGTTCAAGAAGATCAATACGAGAAAGGAAAAATCATCAAACATGCAAGAAATGGTCGAGCCGCAATACAAAAGAGGAACGGGCGAGTAGCTCACCTGCTCGCCAAACCATCAATCAAGCTCACCTGCTCGCCTATTTGTCTAGAATAGGCGAGCAGGTCTTGTAATTCTCATAATGAGCGAGCAGCTCACCTGCTCGCCCAGAAAGCTGGTCGCCAGAATGAAGTGTTGCTCACCTGTTTTGGGGGAGATTACCAAGACCCCATTTTCATCATTTTCAGCCAATTTTCTTGTGTAATTATCTTGTTTAGGTGGATAGGGACACATGTAAGCTTCAGAATAAGCGTGGCAAAGCGTGTGCCACCACCTGCTTATGTATTTGCCTATAAATAGGCCACCATTTTCATAATAATACAAGTTTTCCCAACCTCAGCGATGCTCTGCCGAAATTTTCATGCGATCAAACACCTTGCAGTTTCAATAATCTGATTTCGAAGGGTTGTTAGTGAAATCGCAGTCGTTAGCCACATAAACGCTTCCGTTGAGGAGATTTCATTAACAAAACTGCCCGAAGTTTGAAATGCAAAAAAAAAAAAAATATGGTGATTTATTTTGCCAATATCAAAAAGTTTAGAATAAACTGCAAATTTCCAAAATGTGGTGATTTAATATGCAATTAAGTCTTTTTTTTAAAGTGTGGGAGAGGTAGAGGAATAGGCCGTTTTTAATGTTCTAAATTTTTTTTTAATTCAACACTTATGTTAACGACACTTGGCAGATTGTGGAGAAGGAAAAACGCACATGTGACAGCTCCACAAACATTGTCTTCTACTTTTTTTATATATGATTCCAACCGTGTATTATAGAAATTAAACTACTGTTAAACTCGATGAATTAATATTCCACTTGTGTGTATTAAGTAATAATTTCGAAATACATTAAGTACTAATATATAAATTAAAAAAAATTCTTAAGACCCCAATAAAAATATAAAGTAATAGTCGTTGGATTTACTAAAAATATAATAAAATTTATATAAAAAATCTAAGGTCAATAAAATCTCATCAGGTGTATCAAAAGTTGAGATCAATAAAACTTATATATTGACTTTAACTTGTGATACATCTGATAAATATTTTGATACACTTGACCAGATATTTGATATATATACTAAGACAATTTCATAATAACCTTATCATGAACTATTTTCACACGATACCTACTCATTTACAAATATACAAATAAACATTCAATCAATCAACAATGCTTTACAATAATTATTTCCTTTGAAAATATAAAATCTCTAGTTTATTGAGTTTTCTTCCCAAATAATCCAAATAAAACCTCCGCATTAATTTTAACTTTTTGTACAGCATTCCAAATTTCAAAAATATGTAGCTCGTGCTGCCATAAGAACATATCTATCTCCATTATAAAAAAATTCAATTGGATGTCTTATCTCCAATAAAATACTCCCTCCATCGAGCGATCAATATTGTGTTAATTAAAATAATATACTGAAAGAGGGACACACTAATATGAAATGTTTTATGGCGTAAAATATATTACATTAAAAAATTATGAATTCTTAATCGGGTCGGGTTAGATTTGTTTTTTTTAATTTTCGCAAATATAATTCCATATTTTTTCGCTCTTAGGTATATATGTTACAATTTGGGTAAATGCATGTTACTAATAAGCAAAATGTGTGTTACAATCAGATTAAATGTTGTTTTCTTTACATATATTTTTATTTTTGTAGAAATAATATTTTTTCAAACAATCGAATAAAAAATGTGTGTTACTATAAAAAAAAAATTATTTTTCACAAATATTTAATTTTTTAAATAAATATTTATGAGAAAATAATATATTTTCTTATAGTAACACACATTTTGCTCTTTTATTATATGAAAAGTTATTTATTATATAAAAATAAATAAATATATATAAAAAATAACATTTCATAAAATTGTAACACACACTTGCTTTAATAGTAACACACATTTGCTCCCAATTCATGTTACAATATGGGTAAATACGTGTTACTGTAAGACAAAATGTACTTTTATAAGAATAAATATGTGTTTTTTAATTTTATCATAATTCCTTTAAATCTAGGTATATTGATTCATATATTAACACACTTGTTTACTATTTTATGCGTTATTATAAAAAAATTAATTATTCCTACAAATAAAAATATTTATGATAAACCAATATGTTTTCTTATAGTAACACACATGATTTTGCTATTATATTATGTTAAAAACTATTTATTCTATAATAATAAATGAATATATGCAAAATAACAATATTTTATAAGATTGTGACACACATTTTCTCTAATAGTAACACATATTTTCTCCCCAGTTTGTGTTACTACATGGGCAAACATGTGTTACTGTAGGATAAAATGTATTTTTCTTAAGAACAAATATTTTTTTTTTAAATTTAATTATCATCCCTTAAAGCTAGATATATTGATTCATGTAATAACACATTTTTTTACTATTTTATATATGTTATTATAAAATAAAATAATTATTTATATACAAATAAATATATACTTCTGAAAAGGTAATATTTTTTTTCTTATAATAACACACATTTTACTCTTACATTGTATGAAAAATGTTACTTCTACAAAAACAAGTGATATATATGTAAAAAAAATAACATTTGGTCTGATTGTAACACACATTTTGTCTTAAAATAACATGCATTTGCCTAAAAAGTAACATAAATGGGAGCGAAAAACCATGAAATTGTGCTTGCGAGAGAATTTGAGAAAATTACCCAAATTCGACCCGACCATAAATCTGCGAATTTTTTATATATATAGTACGTTTCACACCATAAAATATTTCATATAAGTTTTTGTCATTGAAGAATATTAATAAGTATTGCAAGATACAATTATAATTAAATAAATAGATGTCGAAATTACTCATATAATACCTTTTAATATATTATTTCAAAAAAATAATTCATAGGATCCACTTGGTTGAGTGTAATATAGTGGGTAATAGGAAAGCATGAGGAGTCATTTCCATTAATAGTATTTGATATTAATCCCTCTATCCTACTATAAGTTTCTCACTTTCTTTTTATGGATGTCCCACAATAAGTTTCTCATTTCATAAAAAGCAATAACAACAGTTTATATATTACTAAACAAATACCTTTTTAAACAACCACTCTTTACTTTTCATAACTCTCCATTACTTTTTCACAACTTTCCATTATTTTATATAAAAATCAACATGTGGCCCACTCTATAATAATAAATAAATACACTTTCTCAAACAAATCAACAAAAGAAATGAGAAACTTAAAGGGGGGGGGGACAGAGGGAGTATTTATTATACAAGAATAAGAACAAAAATAGAGTAACCACAAGGACAAATTATGCAATCACTAATCTCATAATAATTAACCCCTTAATGATATCTATTACTATTCTCATTTTACTATCTTCTTCCACTAAATTTGTGCATCACTATTTTTACACGGGTTTTAGAAAAAAATAGGCAAAGTAAAGATTCGTGAATGTATTGTGAGGTCCAATTATGAATAAAATAATTAATCGTGGGAGTAATATATAATAAAGGTGATGGTTCCCATAAAAAGAAAGTATACATTTTTTATAGATGTACGAAAAAGGAAATAGTGGATAATTTATTGACCAGGTTGAGTAGTTTATAATACAAAGTATACTTCAATATTTTATAAACTAAATATAAAAGTAACATATTATAAATTTTTAAAACAATTTATAAGACAATAAGGTAATTTACTATGGGGTGCCATGTATAAGGTAATTAAGTTGTTAAGTACCTTGGTTTAGATTTTGATGTATGTAAAATAATGTGTTTAATTGTGTAATTTAATCTAACACTTGTGCTAAGGAAATTGGTGTTTGAAACATATAGTTGTAAGTGAAGTCTACAGCTGTATATTTGATCATTCTACAGCTAAGACATGACCCTACAGCTGTAAGGTTTCTCTACAGCCGATTTTTCTTCTTTGACAGGACTCTACAGCTACAAGGTTGAAGTCTACAGCTATAAAGAACCGTTTGAAGAGATGATACAAGTCAGAGATTAATTGAAGATAATGAAGACCCTTAAGAACTATTAGTATAGATCTCAAGCACTCACTAAACTATACTTAAGTGGAGGATATTTTCTTAATTCTGGAGGATAATGGAGATTAGTTGAGAGACAGCCAAAATTCTGAAGAAAAGGACAATAGTACACTCAGTACTATCCTGTGTGAAGAATGAGGACCACTTCACACAAACCAATAGAGAGAGAGGAGCCTTATCTGAATTTCAAATTTGAAATTCCCAACGGATAAGTCACACCACTCAATCTGTAAATAGAAGAAGTCCTCAGAGGAAGCAACAACAACAACCCTGAGCATACAAGCATTTTGCCTAAGCAAGTCTACAGCCAACAAAATGTCTGAGAGAGCCTTATTTATTTTATCTTTGTGATTCATAGAATAGTTGGTTAGGATTGTTCTTAGAAAGAATCACACCTTTTGTTGTTGTTTCCTCACCTATTTTAATTTCTACTTAGTGTAGATATCTCTTCGTGAGGTTTTGTAAAACTCTTTGTGAGTTATATTCTTAGTGAATAGGGTAGTTTAATCTCTTTTTAGAATAGGAATCTGAGTGAACCTAGTTCTAAGTGGGAACTACTTGTATTGATCTAAGTGATCACATCTTAGTGAATTTGGCACCTGAGTGGTGTAACAATGGATGTAGGTGGTCTTTTTATAGACACTGAACCACTATAAACTCTGATCTATTTATTTTCTGTCATTTAAATTCTTGTCCTGCATATTTAATTACCTTGTTACTTTCATCATTCTTTTGAAACTTGAGTGCATAAAACTTTGTGGTTTTCACTGAGAAAAACTAACTTTACAGCTGTAGACTTTCATAAGTCACTCAACTGTTAAGTTTGGTTTATATTGTTTTTCATTAACACTCACTTTATTCCGCTGTACATTAGAAGTATTCTCAATACAATTTTAATTGTGAGAATCTCTCTGATAATTTGTCTACAAGTGATTTGTTGTTTTGCAAGTTTTTCTAAACTCTGCAGCTGCAGACTTCTTAAAGTCCACAGCTGTAACCTTTGTGGTCCAGTTTCTAAAACTCTTGTAGACTTGTCTTTTTAAACTTAAAAGAGGTTACTGTAAGGTTCTAAAATCCATTTTTTTAAAGTTTGAAAATCTGATTTTAGACTCAAGGTCTATTCACCCCCCACCTCTAGACCTTGACCACTCTAAGGGACCAACAAGTGGTATCAGAGCAGTTGGCTTGCCACTGCTTTGATCAGTACCTAGCTAGATCATTTTTTAAAATCACACCTGCATACTTGCATGGCTCCCAAGATGGTGAAATCCAAAGTTCCAATGTTCTCTGCTGAGGACTATGATGAATGGAAAATTAGAATTCAATCACATTTATCTGCAATCAATGATGAGATGTGGTCTATCATAGAGGATGGCCCTATAACTATTGTGAAGATCAATACTACAGCTAATCAGTCAGCTGGACTAGCTCAGATAATCCCCAGACCCAAAAGGGAATGGACTGAGGATGACAAGAGAAGGTCCAACATTGACAATGTTGCAAAGAACACTATTTATCATTCACTTGATAAAATTTTGTTTAGCAAGATCAAAAACTGTAAAACTGCAAAAGATATTTGGGAAAAGTTGGAAATAATTTGTGAAGGAACTGAACAAATCAAGGAAAACAAACTAATGATAGCAGTTCAAAAGTTTGAGAACTTCAAGATGAAATCTGGTGAAACTCTTGAAAAGTTTGAGTCAAGATTCATTGAGATTCTCAATGAGCTAGACTCACTTGGTAAAGATTACTCACAAAGAGAAATGAATATGAAGGTTCTCAGAGGCTTACCTTCTGAATGGGATATGAAGGTCATTGCTATGAGAGAATAAAAGGATTTATCTAAGATATCCACCTTTGAACTCTTTTCAGACCTCAAAGCTTATGAATTTGACATAAGCAGAAGAAAAGAACCTGACAGCAGTAAGGTTACAGCTCTAATAGCTGACAACCCTACAGCTACAAGTTTTGATGATGAAGACTTGGCTCTTTTCATAAAGCAGCTCAAGAAATTTGGAAAATGGACCAAGAAGAAGCAGTTCACTCCAATTGAAGATGGTAAAGTGAAATCTACAGCACCTAACTCAAGTTATTTGTGCTATAACTACAGAAAACCAGGACATTACATCAAGGATTGTCCATACCCCAAAGCTGAAAAGTACACTGATGAAGAAAAGAGAATCAGGAGAGATAAAAAGAAAAAGTTTAACAAGGAGAGAATTAGAGCACTACTTTCTGAGTTTGATAATAACCATGAAGACTGTCCCTCTTTTTCTCAAAAGTCAACTGCATATTTAGAAGATTCTGACTCTACAGATTCAGATGAAGAAGCCCTGATCTGTCTTATGGTTAAAGATAAAGAGGTATGCTCATCATCATCAAGTTATATTACAGAAAAGGATTCTTCCAGTGACATGCTAAGTGCAATCCAAAGACTACAAGAGGAGAATGAAGATCTTAGAAGAGATAATCATATTGGAAGGGAACATGTGAAAGCTTTGTTAGCTGGAGTGGAAATGCTAAAAATCAACTGCAGATTCTACAAGAACTGAAAGAAGGTTATAGTTGTCTGAAAAATGACAATGAAGAACGCTTCAATGAAGCTAGTTGTAGAGCTGCAGATTGTGCTGAATTAAAGGAAACAATCAGAGCTCAAGAACTTATGATAGCTGAACTTGAAGAACACAATGCCTATTATCAAAAGAAGCTAGAATGTTTTGGAAAATCATCCAAACAATTGAAGAAGATGTTGTCTGAGCAAAGGCACTCAAAGGATTTGACTGGAATAGGATATAATCCTTGTGTCTGGATGAAATATTTGCAAAAGTTAATTCCAATGTCTGAAAGAAAGTTCATCAGAGAATCAACCCCTGAAGAAGTTGTAGACTTAACCCTACAACTAGAAGATTTGAAATTCTTGAATTCATTCAAAGAATTGTCACCAAGAAGACAACAGAAGATCAAGGAAATCATGGAAGATACTGAAGAAGATGTTTCAAACATGTTGTGAAACATGATTCTAAAACCAACTGCAGAATCAAACCTACAGTCAGAAGAAGAAGTCTTTCATAAATTGAATATGGAAAGAAGACTCAATTTTGATAGATTCTGGAATGGAAATATGTCAGATATGTCTCCCTCTTCAAGCACTCAAAGTGGAGGATCAAGCAAGAACTGTAAAATTAACAACTCTACAGCTCCTAAAAAAAGCTTGGATTGTAAAGAGTAAGACTGGAGGAAATCCAAAGCATTAGATTTCTAAATAACTCATTTTATTTTGCAGGGACATGTTACAACCACCAAAAGAGAGATTTGGTTCATAGACATTGGTTGTGCAAGACATATGACTGGAGATAGAAGTTTGCTTCAAAATGTGAAAGATCATAAAGGTCCTAAAGTTGTTTTTGGTGATAATGCCAGTGGAACAGTTAAAGGATCAGGATGTCTACTCAAAGGAAATGTTCAGATCAATGATGTTTACTTGATAGATGGTTTAAAGCATAACTTGCTAAGTGTAAGTCAATTTTGTGACAAAGGCTACACTGTAGACTTTACACATGACACTTGCATAGTTAAAGATATTGAATCACAAACTACTAAACTGACAGGAACTAGAAAAGGGAATGTTTACATTGTGGAGTGGAACTCTACAGCTGAAGCTACCTGCTTTCTAGCTAATAGTTCGAATGAAGTTAGTTGGCTATGGCACAAAAGAATGAATCACATAAACTTCAAAACCATGAATGAACTTGTAAATAACAGACTTGTAAAAGGTCTGCCAAACAATAAGTTCAGGAAGGAACACTTATGTGATGCTTGTGTCAAAGGGAAACAAATCAAGAAGACTTTTAAAAGCAAATCACACTCAAGCACTTCAAGAACACTTGAATTACTGCATATGGATCTCTTTGGACCTATAGAACAAGTAAGTATAAGTGGGAAGAAGTATACTTTGGTTGTTGTAGATGATTACTCAAGATTTTCTTGGACTGTATTTCTAAGAAAGAAGAGTGAAACTATACAACGGTTGCCAGAAGTGTTAAGAAGGATTCAGAATGAAAAGAACTTGAAGATTGTGAAGATCAGATCAGATAAAGGAACAGAATTCACAAATCAAGTTATTGAAGAGTATTGTTCACTATATAGCATAATTCATGAATACTCTGCAGCTAGAACCCCACAGCACAATGGAGTTGCAGAAAGGAAGAATAGAACACTCAAAGAAGCTTCCAGAACAATGATTGTTGAAGCAAAGTTGCCTAAGAAATTTTGGGCAGAAGCAACAAGCACTGCATGCTATACTCAAAATAGATGCTTGATTGTTAAGGATCATAAGAAGACTCCATATGAGTTATTAAAAGGAAGGACTCCTAATATCTCTTATCTACACATTTTTTGATGTAAATTCTTCATACTGAATAATGGGAAAGAACACCTCAAGACTTTTGATTCAAAGTCAGATGAAGGTATCTTTCTAGGTTATTCTAATGTTAGCAAAGCATTTAGAGTGTATAACAAGAGATTAATGATTGTGGAAGAATCACATCATGTTGTTTTTTATGAACAACATTGCTCCCCTGAAGAAATTTTTGAAGACTCTAAAAGAGGACAACTCTACAGTCACAAGTCAACAGCAGTATGTTGAAATCAAAACTCCTGTAGATTTGACCAACAAAGGCTTTGACACTGTGATAGTTGAGTTACCTCCATTAGAGAATGTTGAAGATCTAGTCTATGAGAATGTTCAAATAAAAGTAGAGACACAAACAAAAGGACTTGATGAGTCTGCAATAGGTGAATCTACAGCTGTGGAAAACAATGATCAAAGACTAGAACCTATGTCAGATTTGATTTGGTTGAAAAATCACCCCCTTGAGCATGTAATTAGAAATCCATCAGATGCTGTAAGAACCAGAAGACAAATCCATGAGGCAATGTTTGCTACATTTCTTTCATCTTCAGAACCTACTGATATTCATGAAGCACTGCAAGATGTCAATTGGGTTATTGCAATGCAAGAAGAATTGAATGGTTTTGAGAGAAATCAAGTATGGGAACTTGTTCCAAGACCTAGGAATCACAAAGTGATTGGAACTAGGTGGGTATTCAAGAATAAACTTGATGAAGATGGAATTGTAACCAGAAATAAGGCAAGGCTAGTAGCTCAAGGCTATTGTCAATCTGAAAGCATAGATTTTGATGAATCATTTACTCCAGTTGCAAGATTAGAAGCTATAAGAATTTTTCTAGCCTATGCTGCACATATGAACTTTACAGTCTATCAAATGGATGTAAAGAGTGCATTTCTCAATGGTTTACTCTCAGAAGAAGTGTATGTTGAACAACCACCAGGATTTGAGGAATCTACAGCTGAAGACATGGTTTATAAGCTTAACAAAGCCCTTTATGGACTTAAACAAGCACCAAGAGCATTGTATGATACCCTATGTGATCATTTGATCAAAAATGGATTCAAAAAGTGTATGGTTGACAAAACCTTATTCAGATTACAACATGAGAATGATATTTTGCTTGTCCAAATCTATGTAGATGACATAATCTTTGGCTCAACCAATGAAGATTTATGCAGAAAATTCTCTAAGCTCATGACTGAGAAATTTGAAATGAGCATGATGGGAAATCTGAATTTCTTTTTGGGATTACAAGTGAAGCAAATGAGAGATGGAATTTTCATCAATCAAGCTAAATACAATCAAGAGCTTATAAAAAGATTTGGAATGGACAGCTCTAGGCCTACCAATATACCTATGACACCTTCTGTGAGTCTTGACAAAGATGAGAATGGCAAAAGTGTTGATGTAACCAAATATAGGAGGCTAATTGGATCATTGCTATACCTTACAGCTAGCAGACCTGATATCATGTTTGCAGTAGGTGTATGCGCTAGATTCCAAGTGAATCCTAAGGAATCACACTTAAATGTTGTAAAGAAGATCATCAAGTATGTCAAATCCACAAAAAATCTAGTATTATGGTATCCTAAAGAAGGAGGAATTGAACTCATTGGGTACACTGACTCAGATTTTGCAGGCTGCAAGATTGATAGGAAGAGTACTAGTGGGATCTGTCAATTCCTAGGTGAAAGGTTGGTGGCATGGCACAGTAAAAAGCAAAACTCTATTGCTCTTTCTACAACTAAGGCATAATACATTGCTGCTGGAAGTTGTTGTGCACAAATCTTATGGATGCAATATCAATTACAAGACTATGGGATTGATTCAAGAGAAACAACTATATTCTGTGACAATACAAGTGCTATTGCTATTACAAAGAATCTAGTTTTACACTCTAGATCAAAACACATAGATGTAAGGCATCATTTCATAAGAGATCATGTTGAAAGAAAGGATGTGAAATTAACAAAGATACATACTGATTTAAATCTTGCTGATATTTTTCACTAAACCTTTGTGTAAATCAAGATTTTCGATCTTGAGAGGTAATTTAGGAATGTTAGAATTGTAAGAAGACTCTGTGAAAATCACTAAATTGCAAAGACAAACCTAGAAAATTGGAAAGATAGTAAAAAGGAAAATTGCAGCTGCAAAGTCATTCAACTGCAGAGTTGCTAACTCTACATCTGTAGACTTAGCTCTGAACTGCAAATTCCTTACCAACTGAAGACTTTCAAATTCTAAGATTGTCAACTCCAAACTTAGGAAATTTACAGTACTTTGTACAATTCTGCAAATTAAATGGAGCACTACAAATTCAGAAATGTTTGTACTAAGTTACAGACATTTTGGATTTATTCAGGCATTTTAATTAATAAAATGTTTGAGCATGTGTAACATTTTAAATGAAAATAAATTCTATGTGAGTTAGATATTGGATAAATTTAATTATAAATTTTGGCCTAGAATTCAAAGACACATAAATTTTAGGTCAAAGACCGTTATACCCCTGTTCTTTATGACTGTTTAAGGAAAGGTATTTAAAGGACCCTTCATCCTTTTATATCTCACTTTAACATTTCGAACCTCTTAAAACCTTAAACACTCCTCATCCCCTACACAAAAGAAACCAAGAATTATGACGATGAAAGTTATCTTTGGAGCTCTATTTGACTTCGACGAGATTTTGAAGAAGCATCCCACTGATTTTATAGAGGAAATTATTAGACATATTGTGAATCAAGGTGTTCATTACTGTCTTACACACAATCCTGGATCATATGATTATAAGATTGTACATGAATTTTATCAAAATGCTGAAGCCAACGTAGAAAGAAAGACATTATCTGTGAAGATGCAAGGTAGGAATGTCAAGATTACAGCTGATGATATTTGCCTAAGGACTGGAGGTGATGCTCATGATAATCTCAACTTTGCTGAGGAAGATGAGAAGTATTTGAACAGATCTACTGCAAAGAAGCCATTTTTGAAGAATTGGAAGAGGACATTCAAGAAGACTGACTTAGCAGTTGAGTATGTCTATCTTTATGAAGCTATAGATAAATGTTTATTATGTAGGACTGGTGCTCATGATACTGGTACCATTCTTATGTGGGATTTGGTGATAGCTTTTGTGAAGGAGATTAAGATAGATATTGGAGAACTTTTGTTAAGGAATATAGGAAATAATGTTGTGAAGACTGGTAAAAACAAAGGTTTTGGTTTGTTTTTGAACTATATTTTGAAGGAAGTTGGTTTTTCTCTCTTCAATGGGCATGTAGGTCAGCCTATCTTGATTCATAGAATCACAGGAAAAGTAAATTTCAAGAGAGGAGCTGTGGATGCTCCTATGGCTCCCAAGTCAAAGAAAAGAAAGAAGAACAAGCCTGAAAGGAAGGTTCTCACCATTATTAGATCACCAAAAGAACCAGAAACAAAGAAGAAGAAAAAGAATGTTAGAAGAAAACTCTTAGTGGATGAACCAACTGATTCTGAGGATGAAGTTGATAGAGAAAGAGGCAGAAGAAGTTTCATTCAAAGAAAGCTATAGTAGTTGAAACTGACAAGTCTACAGCTGTAGACTTGCCAACTGTACAGTCTGAGGTACAAATTGCTGAGGAAGAGATTGAAGAAGCTGAAGTTCCTGAACCTGAAACTGAACAACTCCCTGTTGTTCCAGTTGAGAGGGTGGAGGATTTGAACAGGAAAGACAGAGATTCGATGACTGGAAGATAGTCATAGAGGAATTAGACAAGTTGGCAGTTGAGGAAAGAAATTTGTTCCAGTGGGTAGTTGACTGGATAAATTGCAGTGATGTCAACGAACTCTTGAAGCCTAATTTCTTTGATGATTTCATTACTGAGAAAAGAAAAAAAGATAAAGGGAATGGAAAGCAGATTGTTGTTGAAACTGCAAAGCAAAAGATTACCAAGTCTGCAGCTGAAGCTTTGAGAGTTGCTATTATTACTGAGAAAGATCCTGAAGCTCAATTTCCAAAAACTGAGTATGATGTTGTAAGCTCAGAAAGTGATGAAGAATTGCGACAAAAGACTGGTGAAGGAAGTCACCAAATAGTTGAAGCAGAGGGCTTAACTATCTTGGCAAAGGAAGCTATCTTGATGGAATCTGCAGGAGCTAGTGCTGCAGATCCAGTAATTGTTGAAGGAAACCCTACAGAAGAAGAATCTGAGAAGGAGAAAGAAGCAAGAAAAGATGATTCTCCTTGCAAAGAGCCTAAGAAAAACCAGATAATGATGAATATGGCAATGATGATGCACCAATGGGTGGTGCTCAGGCTCAAGTTCAAGCCAAGACTGTGGATATTGTAGTTCAATCTACTGAAAATATTCAAGTTGATGAGCAGGTTGTTAATGATACATCTAAAGAGATTGATAAAAACATGTCAAACCCCATCACAAACATTTTTCATCAATCTCCACCTGCAATATTTACTCTGGAAGAGATTTATAGACATGGAACTCCCCCACTGCAAAGTTATTCAGCTCTTGAGAGAGAGAATGTTGAAAACATGGACGATTATATTGCTGAATTCTCTACAGAACTTGTTGTGACTCCTAGCAAGAGGAAGGCTTCCACTGAAGACTCTACAGCTGTAGAGTTGGTGCCTTCTAAAGCTAAGAAAATTTCTAAAGGAAAGGAGTTGGTGATAAGAGAAGGAGACTCAGAAGAAGAGGACAGTGATACAAATCCTCAGATGACACCCAAAGAAGTTGTTTCACAACTGAAGCATTTGGAGGAACCTTTTAAGAGTATTGAAGCTGAAATTCTGAAACAAGTCAAGATGGTACCTGATGCTATCATCTCTCAAAATGTGAGGAAAGGTATGGAAGATCTTGTGAAGAAGTTTGAGGAGAGAAGCTTAGAAGAAAAGAAAATCCTTGAAAAGAATTTCAAAGTTGTTGTAGACAGCTTACTGGCTCAAAATGAAAAGATCGGAAAAGAGAGTAGCCAGAAGACAAGAGAAATTATCACTCTACAGTCGGATATTAAACTAATGAAAGATGATTCTTTCAATCTGAATGTAGAAGTGAAAGGTATGAAGAATGAAATGACAAAAATGATCAAAGGTAATGAGATTTTGAAGAATGAACTGATGAGCAAGCTTAACACCATTTTGTCACATATTCATGTTGGCAAAAAGGGGGAAAGCAATATTGGAAAGGATATCAAAGAAGGAGACAAGAATACTGAAGATATTCTTGGAAATGTAAGGAATATTGGAAAGTCATTGGCAAAGGAATTTGAAGCTGCCGAATCCAAAGACTTGTCCATGAGATTGGGTGGGCAATCAGAAGAGAAAACTCAATCAGAGCAGATGAAGGGAAGCTCAAGAGAAGGCAAGATCATAAAGCTCCCTAAATCTACAGCTCAGAAGAAACCTACAACACACTCAACTAAAAAATCTTTTGGTTATTGGGAACAAACAGTGAAGGAAACAGGAGAAAGAAGAAAAACAGAGAAAGGAAGAATAAGAACAATCTTCAGCTGTTATCACTGCTCAACCATTGGATGTTCAACCATTAAGCATGATACCTGCTGAAGATTCTGATGAAAGGGTTTAGCAAATGAAAGATGAATTTGATAACATATTGAAGGAATTCTTGAGTATATGCAACAGGCATACTGTGATTAAAAAGATTAAGCTCAAGAAGGACAGATTCCAAAAGTTCAAAGATCTAAAGGCTGATGGATCATTATATAAAGGAGACAATGCTCGGCTCCTTGGTGGAAAGATCAGAAGTAATCCATTACCTAGGAAGCAGTTCAAATCCAAGAAAGAGGAAGAAGACTTTGAAGCTTATGAACTTCAGATGATGATGAAGTACTACGAAGAGGATGAGAAGAATATGAAGCTTGTAGAGCAAGGAATTTTGAAGCCTCAAGATGAAGATTCTGATGATGAAACTGATAATGAAGATGATGCTGATCCCAAGCACAGGAGAAGATGAAGACTCTATTCTAGATTAGACACTAAAACTTTTTAGTTTTTAGTCTAATTATCTACTGTAAGTTGTATCTTGAACCTTTGTTTACGTTATTGCAGTTTTCTCTCCTGTTGTTTTATCTGTTTCTGCTTCTTGTTGTTCTTGCTCTGTTCTTGTAAGACAATTTCTTATTGTCTTTGTTGTTTGTTTTGTTGTTTGTTTTGCCAACATAGAAATAGGGGAAAATTTTTAAGTACCTTGGTTTAGATTTTGATGTGTACAATACAATGTGTTTAATTGTGTAATTTAATCTAACACTTGTGCTAAGGAAATTGGTGTTTGAAACATATAGTTGTAAGTGAAGTCTACAGCTGTATATTTGATTATTCTACAGCTAAGACATGACCCTACAGCTGTAAGGTTTCTCTACAGCCGATTTTTTTCTTTGACAGGACTCTACAACTGCAAGATTGAAGTCTACAGCTATAAAGAACCGTTTGAAGAGATGGTACAAGTCAGAGATTATTTGAAGATAATGAAGACCCTTAAGCACTATTAGTATAACTCTCAAGCACTCACTAAACTGTACTTAAGTTGAGGATATTTTCTTAATTCTGGAGGATAATGGAGATTAGGTGAGAGACAGCCAGAATTCTGAAGAAAAGGACAATAGTACACTCAGTACTATCCTGTGTGAAGAATAAGGACCATTTCACACATGCCAATAGAGAGAGAGGGGCCTTATCTGAATTTCAAATTTGAAATTCCCAATGGATAAGTCACACCACTCAATCTGTAAATAGAAGAAGTCCTCAGAGGAAGCAACAACAACAACCCTGAGCATACAAGCATTCTGCCTAAGCAAGTCTACAGCCAACAAAATTTCTGAGAGAGCCTTATTTGTTCTATCTTTGTGGTTCATAGGATAGTTGGTTAGGATTTTTCTTAGAAAGAATCACACCTTTTGTTGTTGTTCCCTCACCTATTTTAATTTCTACTTAGTGTAGATATCTCTTTTTGAGGTTTTGTAAAACTCTTCGTGAGTTATATTCTGAGTGAATAGGGTAATTTAATCTCTTTTTAGAATAGGAATCTGAGTGAACCTAGTTCTAAGGGGGAACTACTTGTATTGATCTAAGTAATCACATCTTAGTGAATTTGGCACCTGAGTGGTGTAACAGTGGATGTAGGTGGTCTTTTTATAGAAACTGAACCACTATAAACCCTGATCTATTTATTTTCAGTCATTTAAATTCTTGTCCAGCATATTTAATTACCTTGTTACATTCATCATTCTTTCGAAACTTGAGTGCATAAAACTTTGTGGTTTTCACTGAGAAAAACTAACTCTACAGCTGTAGATTTTCATAAGTCACTCAACTGTTAAGTTTGGTTTATATTGTTTTTCATTAACACTCACTTTATTCCGCTACACATTAGAAATATTCTGAATACAATTTTAATTGTGAGAATCTCTCTAATAATTTGTCTACAAGTGATTTGTGGTTTTGCAAGTTTTTCTAAACTCTGCAGCTGCAGACTTCTTAAAGGCCACAGCTATAACCTTTGTGGTCCAGTTTCTAAAACTCTTGTAGACTTGTCTTTTTATACTTAAAAGAGGTTCTGTAAGGTTCTAGAATCTTTTTTTTTTTAAGTTTGAAAATCTGATTTTAGACTCAATGTCTATTCACCTCCCTCTAGACCTTGACCACTCTAAGGGACCAACATAAATTTACTATGAGGACACAACCCAAATTATTTTTCCTGCCCAATGCCAAAAGTACAATAATACTTCCAATATTGCCCCTATGTTGAGAAAAGTTGGGGTAACCCAACTGACAAAAGCCATCTGACGCAAACCATCACGTCCTTCTCTCTCCTCTCTCCCACTCTCTCTGTCAATATACAGGGAATATCACTTTTATTCCTAATTTCAAAAAAATTTCATAAATAAAAAACTCTCTCTCCTCTCACCGGTGGAAAATGGCAGCCCCTAAACTGTCCACCGCCAGAATGTGTGAGATGAATTTCTGGTGTTGCCTTCTTCACAGCAGTGGTGGTTGTTGATTGCAGGTGAGGAGCGACGGGCCGGTGGAGTGGGGTAGTTTTTCGGTGCAATAGAGGTAGGCGGACGGTGGATCTGGTGTGGGCGTGGGAGCTGAGATTTAGAACCTGCGTGGCTACAAGACGTGGGAGGAGTGAATCCCTCGTTTTCTCCTATGGCGGAGATGACAGGAACGCCGTCTCGAGCCCCCACCCATTTCAACAGCCGTCAACACCTTGAAGCTCTGATGTTTGAAGCAAAGAGTCTCTAAGGTTGGATAATCCTAGCTTTCCAATTTTTGAAGCTCTGATGTTTGAAGCTTTCCAATTTCTGAAGCTCTGATGTTTGGAGAATGAATTTGATTACTCAGATTTTCTGGACGCCGCCGTTCTATCTCTCCTCTAGCTGTGGGTTCCTTTTCTTTTTTTCAACTGATCTAAAAAAAATGTCTTTCATGTTAAAATAGAATTTTTGTAACCCAGTACCAAAAGTTGAGGGTTATTCCTGGGGCACAGATATTCTCCCTCCCCTTTTTTAAGTACTTCACCATCATCCTCACTTCACCACCATAAATGTTCAGTTCACCACCCTACTCTTCCAAAAATATTCATGCTCTTTTCAAGTGAAAATTAATTTTGCAACTTCACCCCCTTTCTTCATTCTCTAAATATTCTATCAAAAACTTTGAAACAATGTGTAGTTCCAATTTTTTTCGACAACGCCCATCGCCAACCTCCGGCACCACTACCACCGTAATTTTTAACGGACGCCCACCACCACTATAGTATTTTTTTTATAGATAAATTTAAGAATTTATTAGTTTTATATATTCAAGGGTTTGAATGTTTTTTAATGTTTTGAATGAGTTTTTATTGTTATTATTACAAATATTGGGCTTGAAAATCGATTAAAAATCGTTCACAAATTTCGTCGGATAATATCGATAAAAAAACGCGAAAAAATCAGTGATGATATTTGTTCGACTCTGATTTTTCGAACAAATGCTATTTGTTCAAAAAAATTAGTCGAACAAATAGCATTAGTTCGAAAAAAAATTTGAAAATTTTTGTTCGGAATTTTTGGTGGAACAAATGCAGAATGTTCGGAAATTTTTTCCGAACAAAGTACAAATGTTAGAAAAAAGTTTCCGAACATTTGCTTTTGTTCCACCAACCAGTGTAGAACAAATATGTTCGAATTTTTTTTAAAGAAAATTCAGAAAATGTACGAATAAATCATAAATACGTATATGAAAAACTATTATCATCTTCCATATTGACAAAATAATTTTTTTTTATAACGTTTTTGTTCAAAAAAATATAGTTGAAGAATTGTTTAGTGAGAACCAATCAATTTTTAGATTTTAAAAGAGGAGGTGAACTGATCTTCTGCAATTGGAGAATATATTTAAAGGATAATTTTATCTTTTAAAATTTATTTTTAAAATGAAGAATAAAAGGGGGTGAAATACTCAAATATGGGGGTCCAAATATCCGTGCCCTTATTCCTGGTGGTGAAATCATGTGGGTTCCTGGATGTGGGTTCTTTTTTACATGTCTTGGGCTTTTAAGTTGGGTTACTTTTGTGGCATTTTATTTTACTTTAATCTCAATTATGTTCGTTTTGAATTTTTAAAGTAATTTAAAATTTAATTTTACAACATATTCAAGTTTCGAAAATAATTTTTAAGAACTATCATCATCACATTATATATCTTATATTACTATTAAAAATAAAAAAATTCATATAATCAATTTCAACAATAATATTACTAAATTAATTAGCATCTACATACTTCTTTCAACAGTACAATGATTTTAGAGATCTTCAGTACTTTTTTTTTTTTACCCATTAATTTGATGTATTTTGGTACCCATTGATTTGAACTTGTATGTAATTTGAAATTGAACTTATCAATTATTTGATTTGAATTTTTATTATTTTTTTTGCACTTATAAAAGTTGTTGTGAAATTTTATGTAATTCATTTTTTTACTTATATTACTGAATAATAAAAATTGTTGATTCAATAAAATTATTGAAATTTTACATTTATAGACATTAGAACTTTGCTTATTTTTTTTAACTTATGAATTTTCTATATTAATGACAATAAGAATATATGGAACATGTCTTATATTGAACTTTGACAATCAATAGATTTGAACTATATTTATAAGAATTGTACTTTTACATTTTTTTGAACTTATGAATGTCCCGTTAATTTGAATTAAAAGGTTATGTATTCAAAAAATTGAGAGAAAATTGAATACGAATTCATAAAAAAAATAAAAAAAATTAGTATAACATTTAGTATTAAAAGTTTAAAATTGTTATGAAATGATAGAAAAAATGAATTCATATGGATTCATAAAGAATAGTATTTTAAAATTAAAATAAAATTATAAAAATGTTAGTATAACATTGAGTATTAAAAGTTTAAAATTGTTATAAAAGGAGGAAAAAAATGAATTCATAAAGAATATTATTTTAAAATTAAAATAAAATTGTAAGTAATTAAGTGTATATAAAATAAGAAAAATGAAAGAAAAATGATTATGGGGGTTGAATTGATTGCTCAGAGATTTGATTGACAAATGAGAAATATGGAGTGAAGGAGAGAGGAGAGAGGAGAGAGAAAAAAGGGAGTTGTTGGAAAATTTTATAATTGAACTTTGACAATTAATGAATTTGACCTGTAATTACGAACGTTTGAACTTTTACTTTTTTTTGAACTTATGAATATTTTTTTTATAATTAATAGTATAACTGAAAATTAGTATATTTTAATAAAATCATTATAATTATTATTAATTAAAATTAAATACAAATATTAACAAATTATTGCACTACTAAAATATTGAAAACATAAATAAAGAAAAATAAAAAAGGTAGGATGGGAAATTGGGAGAGAGGAGTGAGGTATAGGATGTTGATGGGGTGGGGTGGGGGTCTATAAAATATAAAGTAGTGTGCTAAGTGTCATAATTTTAATAGAGGTGTGCTAGCTAAGGAGTAAAATTAACTTTTTCATATGTAAGTACCTCATAGAGAATTTCTCAAATTTATAGGATGTTTTGAAAAAATTTAGTTAAACAACCTCCAAAGAAAGTGTGACATGACCTTAAATAGAGTATCATTTCACGTATGGGACTCTTAGCAAGAGTGTCCCTCCTTTTTATGTCATATTAATTACTTCTAAATTTAATACACCTATTGCGTTAAATAATGAGGTCTGATGATAATATTATTTATATATACATATGTAAGATGAAACATCAAACTAAAATAGGCCACAACTCCAATAAAAGTCACAATCTATTTATTATACGTAATTATTTAATTTTATTTTTTTTATAATTTATGTACTTCAATAGTCAAATGTGAAAATAACTTCGATTTGTGTAGAGCAGCCTAACCCTCATCTCTACCAGTCTACTTAACAGTCGATCAAACTTCCTTTCAAGACATTAAAAGGAAACACTTTAAAAAAAAAAAAAAAAAAGTCAAAAAGACTTGAGAATGATCTAAAACACTGCCAAATTATAAGCCAAATTATTGACTTTTGTTCAGTGACAAATACTCTCTCCGTCAAACTATAAACATTGTTGTTGATAGGCGAACTACCTAAGAGTAATCATGGAATTATCTCAGGGCTAAGAAGGTCGCCGACTTGTGTAGATGCCGCGTCACCGGTTTGGATTGAGGTCAACACAGGGAAGCCCGGCGAGGTAAAGATGAAGCTCGCCCAACATCCTGGTAGATCAGGTTCAATCACCAATTACGCCAACAGAGAGAAGGTCGCGGGCGAGCTTCCCCACTTGGAAGGGAGCTCGCCCCCATCCACGGAGACCAAGCAAGAGCCCTCTACCACATTGTTCCTGAAAGTAGCACAAGGCAATGAAGCTCGCCTAGCAGTAGAACCCGGATAGCGGGTGTATAAATAGGACATATATGTGTAGTAGGACGGGGCATTAAAAAGGTAGCATTGTGAGGGACCAGGACAAGGATCAAGAACCCTCGTTAACACCTAAAGCCAAATAGGATCACCAGGTGCCACCTCACACTTGTACACATATAAATATGCCTCTCTTGTACCTTTCTCTCCAACTAATCATAATACACCATTACTTTCTCTCTGTAAGCTCTCACTTTCTCTCTCTATATTATTCACTCAAGAATACATTTCTTAGGTTATTGTTTGGTAGAATTATATGTCATAATAGCCACATAAATACATCATTAGTAAATTCTATCAACAATTTGGCGCTAGAAGGAGGGCCCCACGAACCCCCAATTTGGAAAAAAAATTGAGAACAAAAGTGAGGGTTGTTCGAAGGTTTGAAGATTTGCAGGTGTTCTTGACCAAGACTTAAGAACACTTGAAGATACACATACATTCCCATTTTTCGAACAAAAACCCAGATTTTCGGGTTTGAAGATTCTGCAAAAAGTTTTTAAACGCACACGTGCACACAAATAAACCAGATTCTGGACAATTTGTGGCACGCAAAGCTAGACAAAAACTTGAACAAAACCACCTTGACTGGAACACTGCGACCTAAGCGGCCATCATCTGGAAGTCAAACCATATCGAAGGAACAAACCTCGGCAACTACCCGAAGGTGGAAGGGAGCCACCAACCAGAACCAGGGCGATGGGGAGACCTCGCGCCGAGCTCCCCAGAATAGCAATGCCCCGCGAGCTCCCCAACGAGTTTCAGTAACTCAGGAGGAGCTGAACCCCGCCCTGAGGGACCTCGCCAACAACCCCGACGAGCTCCAACTCACTATTGCCGCCCTGTAGAGGTTGCAACAACATCAACACGACGAGCTCACCCTGGTACCTCGGCGGGCTCCGACTGCCGAGGCCACGGAGCAGACGAGGCCGACCCGGGGCACCCGGACCCAGGGTCAGTATAGCGACCTTCCCACCGAACAGGAGGCGAGCTCCGCCCAAGCTCGCCAACACCGGGAACGCATCAGGAAGGCCAAGGTGGCAGAGGGACCAAGCCCACATGCTGGGCGAGCTTCGGCCTACACCGAAGCGTCTGCCACCCATCAATCGCAGAGATGGGAGGTCCTCCAGGGCAGATTGGGGCCTAGGTGTGAAGAGAACGAACGAACGACAGCCCCTGCTACATCCCAGAGGGTAGAATCGGACTTACAACCTCATAGGTCCGCCTACGATCGACTGAGGAGGCCCGTTGCTGACAGGTTGGGCTCTAATGGTGGACGCCAGTTCCGGACCGTCATAGAGGGGTCACACCAGAGCGAGGCACCACGAGGGTGTGCGTCCACGAGGCGCACGACCTTCGAACAGCCTCCACAGGAGGTGGCCCACAATGACGAACTGACCACATTGAAAAAGGCCGGCAAAATGCTACAACAACAAGTAGCAGCCAAATCCAGAGGCCCTTTTGCCACCACCCTCCCTGCGTCTCCATTGGCACCTGTCATCCTCAGACACCGATCCAAAAGAAAATCCAATTCCCGGCGATGTCTGCATACGAGGGTGAGTCCGACCCAAAGGTCCACCTGGCCAAGTATGCAGACTTTATGATCTCGGTGGGCGCCACCGATGCCACTCAATGCCGGAACTTCCCATTGACCCTCGAGGGATCGAGCTTACCGCTGGTTCTCATCACTCACCCCGGGGTCAATCCAGTCCTTTGGCCAACTCACGCAGGAGTTCTTGGCCCACTTTTCCGGGTTCGGGTCCTACGTCACCCAGAAGCACCGACTCGCCAACATCCACCAAGGCGAGAATGAGACCGACCAGCAGTACCTGGAGAGGTTCAACATGATCCTGCTGGAAGGTGAACCGGTGAGCGAGGATACCAAAATTATCGCAGTGATGGCCGGGCTCAAGAAGGGCACCGAGCTCTGGAAAGAGATGCACCTGGCGTGCCCGAACACCTACACCGAATTTCGACACAAAGTCGGGGTGTTCGTTGCTATGCAGAAGGCCCTCCTGAAAGAGATCGGTGCCCCAGAGGAGAAGAAGCCATATGGGAAGAAGTCCGGGGGCACATACAAATCTCCCCGGAACTTGAAAGTTTTCGGCGACGGGGATGAGTTCAAAGAGAAGCTCAACCAGGTGCTCACCGTCTCCGTCGACCATGTTTTCACCGCGGTCAAAGATAAAGCCATGCTGGACGAACCAAGGAGAATCCGCCAGGACCGCGTGAAGCTCAACCCCAACAAATACTGTGCCTACCACCAGTCGATCAGCCACTTCACCAGCGATTGTCGAGGCCTCCTTAAGCAATTGTGGAAATTTTATGAGGATGAGAAGCTGGCCGAGTTCATGAAGAAAACACCGGCAAAGAGGATCAGGGTCGAGAGGAGAGAGGTCTCCGATGACGAAGGACAGGACGAGGACCGACGTGGCCCTCCCCATAGGCAAAGGGCACCTCCCCAACCTCAGCAAAACATGGAGCCAACTAGAGAACTCCTGGTTCTCGAGGAAGTGATCGGAGCTACCGGAGGTCTCCAGGATGGGGGATCCTCCATTTACAAAAGGAAGAGGAAGGCCGAAGTCCGGGCCATTAACCAGGTTCAGGAAGGCAGCTCCAGCTTCAAGCCCGCCGCACAACCCACTGATGAACTGACTTTCTCTTCGGCGGATTTGGAGGGGGTTCTGACGCCCCACAACGACTCGTTGGTGATAAGCGCCAACATCATGAACGTCCGAGTTCAAAGGCTGCTTGTGGACACCGGCGCATTCACCAACATCCTCTTCAAATCTACCTTTGATATGCCTTAGGTGATTTTGAGTCGTACATAGAGCCTAGCAATGCTAGGATAGTGGGGTTTGGGAAGCTGTAACCGTCCCCCTAGGTAGTATCAGGTTGAGCATCCAGCTTGTATCGGTCGAGGACCCGGAGCGGAGACTGACTAGGTTAGTTGATTTTCTTGTTGTCGACCAGCAGTCCTCCTACAACGGGTTCCTTGGATGCCCTTTTATTAATGAATTCAAAGTGGCGTGTTCGACCTACTACTACTGTTTGAAATTCCTAACTCCAAAAGGTGCCGGAACCATTAAAGGCGACCAGAAAAAGGCCTGCGAATGTTTTCTCCCGATCAAAGATGGCAGAGTTAAAAAATCTGTGACGTAGGTTCAAATTCTCGAGGAAGGTGTACAGATTTCGGTAGACGAGCCAAACATCCCGGACATCATCTCAATAGAAACTGAGTTGATGGAGGTAGGCGACCTGCCGGAACTTGACCAAGTATCGGGACCTGCGCAAGGCTCACAACCGGCACCTATGGAGGGAGTAGAGGAAGCTCAAATTGACCAAGTGCAAGAACCAGTGCAAGACTCACAACCTGCGCCCATGGAAGTGGTCGAAGAAACCCAAGGCGAGGAACCTGCGGGGGATCAAGAACCAGTACCAGTGGAGGTTGATCAAACCCCCCAGGCCGCCGAACCATCCCAAGTTGATGAACCACCAGAGGTGATGACAGTCGAAGGACCTGCCCAAGTTGAAAGCCCAGCTGATGATCTCGAACCGCGCATAGGTCACGAACCTACGCAGATGTCACAAGAGGAGTGAGATGAGTTCATCAGCGATCCAAGGTGGAAAAATTAAAAGAGGAAAGTCATTCCCAAGGAAGAGCTGATAGCAATCCCGGTGGACCCGGAAAGGGACCTGGAACTTTTTATAGGTTCCGAGTTACCGGAATCGTACCGGTCAAGGATGGAGTTTTTTCTGATGTCCAACCTGGACGTGTTTGCCTGGTCCCATGAAGACATGACAAGAATCCAGTTGGAACATGCCTGCCACAGGCTCAACATAGATCCGACTAGGAGACCTGTCCGCCAAAAGCGAAGGAAGTATGGACCAGACAAGTATGCGGTCCTAACAACCGAAGTTGGGAAGTTGTTGGACAACAAGCTGATCAAGGAAGGCTTATGCCCGCAATGGGTCGCAAACCCCGTCCTAGTGAAGCACAACGGAACGTGGAGGCTGTGCATCGACTTCATGGACCTAAACAAGGCGTGCCCGAAGGACAACTTCCCACTACCCCACATTGATCAGCTTGTGGATAGCACCGCTGGCCATGAGATGATGACATTCATGGGCGCTTTCGCGGGTTATCACCAGATAGCATTGCACCCAGATTACCAGGAGCATACGGCGTTCTACACCAACAAAAACATGTATTATTGGGAAAGGATGTCATTCAGACTTTTCAATGCCGGAGCAACCTACCAAAGGCTGGTGAACAAGATGTTCGACCAACACATCAGCGAATCTATGGAGGTGTATGTGGACGACATAGTTGTCAAGAGTTTGCGAAAGGAGGATCACCTCGACCACCTAAAGCAAACCTTCGACATACTAAGCCAATACAACATGAACTTAAACCCCAAGAAAAGTAGCTTCGGTGTGCATTCAGGAAAGTTCCTGGGATATCTGGTGAGCTAACGAGGAATCGAAGTCAATCCGACGCAGGTCCAGTGCATAATCGAGATGAGCGCACCAGATTTCGTGCAGAAAATTCAGAGGTTGACCGGGTGTATGGCAGCTTTAAACAGGTTTATCTCCAGGTCCGGTAACCGAAACCGTCCATTTTTTTAGGCAATGAAGGCCAACACGCGCAGATATAAGGAAGCAGCTAAAGCCAATAAGCTTCACCTCAAAAACCACTTTGAATGGACGAGCGAATGCCAACGAGCCTTTGAAGATATTAAGGCATACTTGGCGAATACTCAAGTCCTGTCGAAGCCAGTACCTGGTGAAAAGTTGTACCTATACCTTGCAGCGTCGGAGGTTGCAATTAGCTCCGTCCTGGTTCGAGAAGAGGCGAAAACACACCTGCCAGTGTACTACGTATGTAATACCCCGAACCAAATTAGGATTTTCTATTATATATATTAAATGTTATGCTATATGTATATATATTTAACTTAATGATTTTTATCTCTTTAAGGACATTATGTTTTTAAAAGGTTGATTTC
>JAPKLY010000552.1:240592-272088 GCA_026898435.1 Prunella vulgaris
CCCCTATTTATAAATCTTTTTCAGGATACGACAAGGTGGAGTTCATGACAGTGGAAGAGTGATACGGTTTCCGGTATTGGTATTTTGTCATGCATTAAAAGAAAATGAGTTAAGGATGATAACTCCTATTATGACTTTGTAAATATGATAAAGTGATGAACAATTACAAAATACCTCGATGATGATGATGTATAGTGCTTATTTATTGTTTGTTTTGTGCCAAACTTTTTACAAAGATCCTAGAATGGTAAATCATCAAAATGTCCACCGCGTCTTTCATAACAAAAAAATTATCTTTCCGCTGTACATGTATTCTTTTAACAAAACATATGCTTCCGCTGTCTATTTAATGTCATTAAAAGTGTTTCATATTTAAAAGAAAAAAATAGTATGGATTTTCAGTCACTAAGTGATGACTCGGGTTTCTAGAATGACGAAATTACATTTTGGAAAACTGGGGCGCTACAACGTAAGCCAAGTCTTACACGAAGCTGAGTTGCGATACACCCCAACGGAGAAGCTAGCTTAAGCACTGGTGATGAGTGTTAGGAAATTGAGGCCCTACTTCTTCGACCATCCGGTAGAGGTGTTGACGATATTCCCACTAAGGCAAATACTGCAACGGACGGACACTGCGGGACGCTTGTTGAAATGGTCACTAGAAGTTAGCCAGTACGGAATAACCTACGCACCCCGAACAGCGATCAAGGAACATGCGCTCGCCAACTTTATCGTCAAGCTAACTTTCCCACAAGATCCGACGAGGGGACATATAGCTCCATGGCACCTCTACATCGACGGATCATCGACTAGCACAACAGCAGGAGCCGGGGTGGTTCTGATCAGCCTAGACAGACAAGTCTTCACCTCAGTGATCCGGTTTGATTTTAGAGCAACCAACAATGAGGCGGAGTACGATGCTTTGATAGCCGGACTTAGATTATCATTAGCCGCGGGGGCAACAAATCTTCAAGTTTTTAGAGATTCCCAACTAATAATATCCCAAGTCCGGAGGGCGTACGAGGTAAAAGATCAACAAATGATGTCCTACCAGAAGATAGCGGCACATCTGATCTCGATGTTTACGCAGGTTTACATCAACCAGATACCGAAGCTGGAGAAAACACAAGCAGACGCCCTAGCCCGACTAACTACCAGTAACGGTGAAGCTGAAGTCACGGAGGATGTGGTCACCAAGCTGAAGAACCCCTCGACGTCCGATTACAAAGTAAATCAGACCTCGAGTGGGGGGCAGAAAGGCGATGAATATGGTGAAGATTGGCGTATTCCGATCCAAAAATACTTAAAGGACGGAACAACCCCCGACGATACATGGGAAGCTAGTCGGCTAGTGAAACAAGCAGTCAAATATACGTTGGTGGATGGCCAACTCTACAAACGTGGATTCTCTCTACCCCTACTCAAGTGCTTATCTAAAAGACAAAGGTTCGAGGTGTTAAAAGAAATTCACGAAGGAATTTGCGGAAGTCACGCTGGGGGGCAAGCTTTGGCATACAAGACAATCAGACAAGGGTACTACTGGCCCAGTCTTCACAAAGATACCATTAGCTTCGCACGGAAGTGCCGAAAGTGTCAACATTTCACACCTAATATCCACTCCCCAGCTACTCAACTGAAGTCGGTTTTCAGCTCGTGGCCTTTTGCAAAATGGGGTATCGACTTGATCGGCCCATTTCCACCTGGCAGAGGCAGTGTAAAGTTTGTTGTTGTAGCAGTGAACTATTACACCAAATGGGCTGAAGTCGAGGCACTCACAATGATAACGCAGGAAAGGATAATTGGCTTTATATGGAAGAATCTGATCTGCCGGTTTGGACTTCCGCAATCGATTATAACGGACAACGGAAGGCAGTTCGATGGCCAGAAGTTGACAGATTTTTGTAGTTCATGGAACATCAAGAAGCACTACTCAACTCCGTGCCATCCACAGTCGAACGGCCAGGTTGAGGCTATTAACAAAATTCTGAAACACATACTGAAAATCTGCCTCGAAGACAAGAAAGGAAGCTGCGCAGATGAACTTCCGGAGGTTCTGTGGTCTTACAGAATATCGTACCGAGCAAGTACCGGAGAGACACCCGTTTGCCCTAGCCTTCGGAACTAAAGCAGTAGTACTGGTGGAAGTCCAGAACAAGACTTGGAAGGTGGTCGGGTTTGAAGAAGAAAAGAATGACGAAGCCTTGGCAGTCGAAAAAGACCTGATTGCAGAAACCAGAGCTTCATCGGAAAAAAAAAATGCCACCTACAAGAGTAGAGCGGAGAAGTACTACAATTCCCAAGTTCGAGATCAAAAATATAAGGTTGGGGATTTGGTGCTGAAGAAGAAGCTGATGGCCCCACCGGGTGTGTTCGGACCTAATTGGGAAGGACCGTTCTGGGTTACCGCAGCCTGGGCAAACAGCACATATGACCTCGAAGATGCGGAAGGAAATGCCTCGTCATACACCTGGAGTGCGGCACATTTGAAAAAGTTTTATCAATAGATTGAGATTTTGTAATAGATTAATCGAGGGTTCGCATCAGAAGTGTTCATGACAATCGATGTAAATTATGTTGCTATGTGAAGTTAGAAGTTTCTCTTGAGAAAAAATATCCAATTGTTCGAAGCTTCACGAAATATCCAACCGATCAAAACTTTGCGATCCACGAGGACCAAGGACCCGAACATTATAATCTAAAAAAGCTCGACGGCAAAGGCCAAAGTGCCCAAGGTTAGCGAAGGTATCCTTCTTAAAGGATCACTAAGCGCCTACTGCCACAAGTTAGAAAAATTTACAAAAAGACGGTTAAAACGTCTAAGGCAGGGTTCGTGAAACCCAATCGCCTAAAGTGAATCAAACGAAGTACAACTCGCTACCCCAAGTGGTTTTAGACGAGCAATTTGAGGCCCTAAGCGGTGTAAGACGAAGAATACGTATTAAGCAAACGAAGGCACAATTCGTAGTCCTAAGCGACGTAAAACAAATGATTTGCTTCTCGAAAATAGAGTAAGACGAACAATTAAGTGCCGAAAACATAAATGAGCTAATCAAAGATATAACGTGCATAAACGTAAATAAGAACGTGTTGGAACAGAAAGGTCGAATTTCATTCAAAAATACTTTAGGAATTTTCAAGCCAAAAATGGTGCCTAAAAAATTCCCAAGTATACAAAGTTGGGCTAGCCACAAAGGTCGGCTAGCTGACCATCTTTGAACTACAAAAAGAGCTCCTTCTGGGCGAGCTATACAAGCCCGGTGAGCTTCATCTACTTGAACACAAAAAGAAAAGACTACACTAAAGAAAACAAAGGAAAAAGACTAAGTCTCCGGAGCGGTGGGGGCAGTTGAAGCAGGAACCTCGGCGGGGGCCTCGGGAGCAACCTCGCCACCAGCAACCTGGCCAGCTGGAGGAGAGAGCCTGGGCAGGATGGTAATGTTGCCAGTGCATCCACTGGTGTCCAGCTCGCCAAAGTTCAGCATGGCGTCCCCGCAAGCATCCTGAAGTTGCTCCATGGTTGGGGGAGTTCGCTCTTCCTCGTCGGCGACCTCCTCCTCCGCAGCGAAGTTCAGTTCCGGCACGGACATAGTGTTGATGATTTTGAAACGTGCCGGAATGAAATTGAGAGGCACCCCAAGCTCGGGAAGGTCACTGATGTCTAGCTCGGTCTCGTCGGGGAAGGGGGACTTGTCTAGGCACTCTTTGAAGTCACTGACTACAGCCGTCAGTTCATCATCCTTGTGAGATCGTGCCCACCAGATGGTTCGAATAACCTCGACGTAGCACTGGACAAATCCCTTGTCCGAGGCCTCAGCTTTCACGGCAGCCAAGCTCACCGAGGAGGTCACGTCGTTACGGAGCTCGGCAATTTCATTGATCTTCTCCGAGAGCTCCTCCCTGAGTTTTGAGCACTCCTCATCGATGCTCTTCACCGAACCTTGCTGCAGCTCCAGCTCCCTCTTGGTTACCCCATGCTCGCCAACCTCTTTGGCGAGCTTCTCAGCAAACTCCTCCTCCTTAGCTTTGACCTGAGCGTCCGCATTTCTTTGGAAGGCGGCGAGCTTCCGTTGGAGTTCGGTGAGGTTCTCTAGTGCACTGCTTTCAGACGCCAAAGCCGCAGCCGTTTTCTCCTCAGTGAGCTCCAAAGCCTTCTTCAGTTTGTCAGCATTTTCCGCCATCTTCAAGTATGCCTCATTCCTCTTCTGGCGACCTTCCTCCAGTTGAGTGGCTTGGTCAATGACCCTCTGATTGGCAAGCAGAATCCCACTCGCATGATGTATCGAAAGCCGGGCGTTCTCAATCAAGTTTTGGCTTTCCATGGTCGCCAGCTGAGGGGTCGACCAGTATCTTGGTACCTCACTCACAGTGTCCCGAGCTAGGCCTGGAGGAAGGTTGCGCATGGAGGTGAGAGAGTGAGATCGCTCATAAGCATGGATGGACTCATGCCTGTTGGGATGCGCGATGGGGGCATAACTGCGAGGTCAAAATAGTTGGATTTTGAAAAGAGAAGATATGAGGAAATGGCGAGGATCGAAGCCAAGATAGCGAGCTACTCACTGAGCTCGCTCAGGATCCCAGCCTAGGAGCGTGTCATCCACTGTTTGCACTCCGGAGGGAGATGGAGAAGGCGGCGACCTTTGAAGGGGAGCGATTGCCAACGGGGCAGCTGAGTGAGCAGATCCACCCTGCGCCGACCTTGTGTCAACTCGCTCAGCATGCTCGGACCCCTCCTCGACACGAAGACCGGTTCGAGCTCCCTTGCCAGCTTGCGCGTCATCCTCTCCCACTCGGGATCCATCTCCATGGTGGAGACCTCTTTTGGACTGGTGGGGAGCTCGCTCAGGCGTGGCCCCAGCTCGCCCACCCCCTCTACTGCCCCGCACGACCTCCGCAGCCTTGGTCTTTGCCGAAGCTTTGGTTGGCCCTTTCTAGGCCCCGGAGCCACCAGCACCCCCCTTCTTGGAGGCGAGCTCCGCTTTCTTGCACGCCTCTAGGGCGAGTGTCGAGGGCATGGCCAGTTTGTTGGGGCGAGGTGGACCCATGGCGAACCGGCGAGCAAGGACGTGATAAGCCTCAGGGATCTCAACCGTTCCAAAGGTCACCCAGTCACCACCTACAAAATTCGAGAGAAGGGGGTTAGCAACCAAGCAAGCTACCCACCCATTTGGCGAGCTTCAGTGAGTTACGCACCTGGAAGCTCAGGACCTTGGACCGTGAGATGGTGCGGTAAGGTGCGAAGCCCGGCGAGCCTGAGATAATGGTGTTGGCAAAGGTGGGCGACGTCCCGATCTTCTTTGTTTCTCAGATAACAGACTGCCCTCACCACGTCAAACTCAACGGATACTTCAGGCTTGCCGCGACTGGAGGTGTTGTGCTTCAAACCTGCAAAAGAAAGGAATTAAATTAGTAAATCTAATTCAACCCACGCACACCGAAGAAGGCGACCTACTGTTAGCCTCCCCATATTCGTCAGGGGAAGGAATTCGTCCTCCTCGCCCGGAGTAACTTGTAGAAGCTCGCCAATCTCCGCCCATGAAGACGAACTGTTGCTTCCAGTCACGGATCTTATTTAGGAGGATCCCCAAAAATTTCTCTCCCGGGCGAGCTTTGAGGTAGTAGTACCCTTTGCCGTCGTTCACTTATCGAGTTATGGTGAACAGTTCATTGAGCTCGGTGGTGGTCAACCGATTTTCATACCCCTCCAGTCCGAAGACCGCCAACGCCGCCAACAAGCTGTTCCAAGCGTTAGGGGTGAGCTGGGTAATGGCGAGGTTGTTGTCGAGCAAAAATTGGCCAATGATCGGGTGTAGGGGCAATGTAAGCCCGGCCTCGAGTGTGTGCACGTTTAAGGCGGTCAACCCATCCGGGGGCGCATCGGCTCGCTCATTCTTCTCTGGGGCATACAGGAAGATATCGAGGGGGATCCTGTACCTTTCACGGAACTGGGAAAGTTGATACTCGTTGATGACACTTCGAGCATCGCTCGCTTTATTGTCCGATTTGTTCACCGCATCCCGATAAGTTCACTCAGGGAGATCAAAGCTCGCCACGTGCTGAGCGACGTACTCCCCCCAGTCAAAGGCATGGATGACGTCGGCGGGGGCCTGGTGTTCGATCAGCTGAGGCTCCGGGAAATCAATTGACCTGAACCATTCGAGGGTAACCTCCTCAAGGTCGCCTTCTGGTTCACCAACCTCGGCGGCCTCCCCTTCCACCTCCCCCGCGACCTCTTCGTTGCCACTAGGCTCTCTCCCCTCAGGGGCGACCTCCTCCTAGCCCCCCCAAACCTCGCGGTAAACGGAGCTGGTGGCTCTCTCAGCGGGCTCAGACAGAACCTCATCCGATAGCTCGCTACGAGTTAGGCGAGCTACCGAGTTAGCCTCGGATCCAGACTCGATAACGATCGGGGTCATTTTAGGAATAGGGCCAATGTCGGTCATAGGTTGTTTCTCAGGGTTATGGTTCGAAAGGGTCTCGCTCGATGATTGGGTCGACATGATTTGAGCGAGGTTCGGAAAGTTCCAAAATAATCCAAAATTCTCGGTTGCCAGAGTTACGGTTTGAAGGTAGTCGAAAAAATCAAGAAGCCACCGAAAACTCGAAGAAATCGAAGGGAAGAGAGAAAGGAATCTGCAATAAGAAGAAATAGAGAGAAGAAAAAGAGGAATTCCACCTTGAGCACTCAAAACTTCGTCAGATGCAAGGAAAGATACTCGCCAGAAAATTGCTCTGGGAATCGAGAAGGTGAAAAGTGAAGAATGATCTTGCCTTCGCCTATTTATAGATAAGAGGGCAAGCCCGAATATTCGAAGAGTTCGAGGGCACATTTGCAAAAAAATTCAAAAGTTTTGTCATGATGGATGCGGGAAATAAGGCCTAAAAAGGCATGCACAACGCCTTGATTCTCGCACCACATCGGCCCCTCAACCGCCGCACTGAAGCTCGCCCATAAGCTTGGCACCTAGTCTGTAAGTAGTTCGCCAACACTCGAGCCTTCGTCCACAGAGACAAATCAGCTCGCACACACATTAGAAATATCATGATGTGAGCGAGTTGGGGGGCAAATGTTGATAGGCGAACTACCTAAGAGTAATCATGGAATTATCTCAGGGCTAAGAAGGTCGCCGGCTTGTGTAGATGCCGCGTCACCGGTTTGGATCGAGGTCAACACAGGGAAGCCCAGCGAGGTAAAGATGAAGCTCGCCCAACCTCCTGGTAGACTAGGTTCAATCACCAATTACGCCAAGAGAGAGAAGGTCGCAGGCGAGCTTCCCCACTTGGAAGGGAGCTCGCCCCCATCCACGGAGACCAAGCAAGAGCCCTCTACCACATTGTTCCTGAAAGTAGCACAAGGCAATGAAGCTCGCATGGAAGCTCGCCTAGCCGTAGAACACGGATAACGGGTGTATAAATAGGACATATACGTGTAGTAGGACGGGGCATTAAAAAGGTAGCATTGTGAGGGACCAGGACAAGAGTCAAGAACCCTCGTTAACACCTAAAGTCAAATAGGCTCACCAGGTGCCACCTCACGCTTACACACCTATAAATAGACCTCTCTTGTACCTTTCTCTCTCCAACTAATCATAATACGCAATTACTTTCTCTCTCTAAGCTCTCACTTTCTCTCTCTATATTATTCGCTCAAGAATACAATTCTTAGGTTATTGTTTGGTAGAATTATATGTCATAATAGCCACATAAATACATTATTAGTAAATTCTATCAACAATTGCATTTTATTATTTTTATCTGTTCCACTATAAATTTTCTTTATCATTTTAGATATAAAATAAGAATATTGTATATATATTATTTTCATTTACTCATTTAACCACTTATTTATTCTTTATATTCACATATTTTCTTCGCTCTTTATAATATCAGTTGTACTATTTCTATATTTCATATTTTTTAATATTTGTGTCCCAAAAAAATGGAAATTTATACCGAAAAATGGAAGGAGTAATATATTGTACTTCCTCGGTCCATGAAGTTTAATTATATTTGTTTGGGCATAATACTAACTAAAATTAGTATTATATTGAAAAAGTAGATAAAGTAAGAAAAAAGTGGAGATATTGTGAGGCTCATATTTTTATTATTACTATAGTTCACTTCCAAAAAAAGAAAGAAAATAAGATTGGAGTACAACCCACAAAAAAAAAGAAGAAGAAATAAGATTGATGGACGGATGGAGTAATCATTAAGCTGACTAAGAGGGTGTTTGACTGAGCTTATAAATTTGTTAAAACAACTTATAAACTATGTAAGAGGTTACATCTTATTAATTTGTAAAAAAAAAAGTTTGGGATATCCCAATTTATTTTCCTCACTGCATTCATCCTCATCCACCCACCCCATCTCAGACTCTGCCACTCCTCTGACACTTCCACCTCAACATAAAAATAAATAAATATTTTATTTATCTATGTTGTATTAACCAAACACTTTAATAACTATTATAAGTTACTTTAAAATATATAATACTATGATATTAAAACTTAAGCGTAATTACAGTAAACCAAACAATCACTGATTTTGCACCTAAACTACCAAACTATATATTTTTGCATTGATATACATAAACAATTATGTTCTGACAAATAAACCACTAAACTCTATTAAATTTTGACACATAAATCACTAAACTTAATTTTCGATTAATATATATTGTCTCACACAAGACTTAGAATAGGGTATTGCTGTCAAAATGTTTCATAATTTTGCTCCAATTAGCATGGGAAATACACATAACTCTTTATAACTTTTACCTCTTCACATTTTCACACTGCAGTACATCGTCTAGTGTGTGTCTGTCTTCAGTTTTTTTTCATCTTGTGCATCTGCATTTTTCCATTGTTCGGTGTTAATTAGACTTTTTCTGCTTATAAAAATACGCCTCACATGTTAAAATTGGAGAAAGAATTGGCGAAAAATTAAGTTTAGTGATTTATATGTTAAATTTTGATATTGGTGCAAAAAATTCGTTTGGAAATTTGCTGATAGTTTGATGGGTTTAATGCAATTAGGCCTAAAATTTATAAAATATTTAAATAAATTTAGCCAAATACCATCAAAATAGTCTTATAAAGACATTGTACATGCAAAAATAAAATTCATCTTCATCATCGTATCTTGATGCCACCCCTCCTCTGTATTGACTGTCCCAGTCAATGATCCACCATTCTCTAGAC
This sequence comes from Prunella vulgaris, assembly GCA_026898435.1. NCBI lineage: Eukaryota > Viridiplantae > Streptophyta > Magnoliopsida > Lamiales > Lamiaceae > Prunella > Prunella vulgaris. The sequence goes on from JAPKLY010000552.1 coordinate 249,790, forward strand.
AGTCAATGATCCACCATTCTCTATGTAGTTTTTTTTTTATTTTTTTATCGACAATTTTAGTGGTTAGTAGTTAAAAGTTAGTTCACCAAGTTTCCATACACTCTTATCTCCAAGTCAATCTTATATCTCCCTCCAATTCGTTCCCAAAGGGAATCGAACCCGAGTCACTCGCTCAAGTGAGGAGTCCGGTGTAGTTAACATTCCCTTTCTCTACGTAGTTAACATTCCCTTTCTTGAGTTAGATTCCGATGCCTACGTCTTCAAACCCTATTCACCAAAAATTTGTTGGAATTTGTGCTCCTCGAAGAGAGCTTCGATTTGATATATTACTCGTCCAACTGCGATATTGGGTGAATGAGAAATTGAATTTTTAAGTTTGTTGTAACAAATGAGAAATGAAGGGAAAGACTTAAAGTCTTGTCCCACATTGGAAAATTGTTGTTGAGGATGAGAAAGAAGGGAAATAAAAAATGAAGGGAAAGGCTAAGTGACTTGTCCCACATTGGAATATTGTTATTGAGGAAATGAGTTTATAAGGAAAAACTCATCCTTAGCTTGCAAGAACGTAATAGGGTTATGCTCTTCCACACTCTATGCGTGCACACAGTGGGGTGCAAATCATGGCCGAATTTGGCCTAAAAACCTCGAACTTGTGTGCGGACACGATGTCGCAACGATTTTGTGGCGGCCTGACAAGCTAAGTTTTGCCTAAATTTTTATTTCCCGACTCAGGATTTTTGATGAGCTTGAGTCATGCTGACCTGACTCTTGTCCTGACCTGAGTCTGGGTCAGCAGCCTGATCTGACTCCCATCCTGACCTAAGTCTGACTCCTGTCTGACCTGAGTCTGGGTCAGCCTGACCAGACTCCCATCCTGATCTGAGTTCGGATCAGCCTGACCTAACTAAGTCATTCTAACCTGAGTTCGGATCTGCCTGACCTGACCTAAGTCAAGGCCAGCCTGAGCTATCCTGAGAGACGTTTTTTCAGGCCTGCTGAGATTTCAAAATCTCTACAGTTACAACACGTTTTGAAACTTAAAAAACCTGTTTTAATGCAATTAATTCAGGCCTTTTTTTTTGGTACGGTCAAGACCATTTGTGGTCTTTATGGCCACACTCCAACAGTCATTTTCTGAGTACTATAAATAGTATTCTTTTGTGTTGCAAGAAACACAAGAATATAAAAATATACAATATTTGAGTGGAAAATATCCAGATACTTTCCGGCAACCTGCCAATTACTTTTGTCCTAATATTCCGCTAAATTTTCGTTCTTACTCCGGTGATTTGCGAACAATATCTCGATTCGTTTTAAGCAAGATATTGTGCTATATCGTTGCTTTTTATCGTTGTATCCTGGGAAACAAGTGTCCCAAATATTCACTAAGAACCTAGAGTGAGGGGCATATTTTGTTTTAAGGAAATCGTGTTCCTCACGAGCCTCCATTCTCCATTTATTTTTATTATTATTTTCAGCCATCGTGCACTATATCCATACAAAAATTAACAACATGAAAAAGAACAAAACAAGGCTCATGTCTCGTGAGATAAATCAAAACTCTCAATAGGGAATCAGAGGCTCATGTCTCGTGAGAAAAATTAAAACTCTCAATAGATAAATCATTGGCTAGGTACACAATCTGCTCGAATCTCCAAAAACAGATAGAAAATCTACAAAAATTAAAAGAGGGAATTGCACTTTCAATCCGCAGGATACACATTCATTTCAAAATGGTCCCAAAAAAACAAAAAAAAAAACAAAGAGAGATCAAATTTAAAATACATGGAACTACTTTAAAATAAATGCATATTCTATCGGACTCAACCAAAAAGTGCAATTCACTCAAAATTAAAATTATATATGTTCCCCCAAGGATTCCAGATTGCGCTACAAGTTGACGCGATATAGAACCCCACTAATAATGGTTGATGAACAGATCTGACGGCTAAGCACAAATCTGATGACGACTTCTAGCTAGGTATATATCCTAAGAGGCCGACGCGAGGCGGCCTAGACTAGAAGTGATCTATATGATTTATTAAAAATGTCAACCATTTAAATAAATATACTCTTTATTCACCAAATTATTTTTCTTTTTTTTTTGTCCATAAATTTTTTTTCCATTTTCTTATTTAAAAATAATTTACACTCACAATAAAATTTTAGACCTCACAATACTCTTACTTTTTTTATTATTTTAATATAATACAATTTTTTATTAAATTTCGTGTCCACAATAAAATAAAAAAAAAATTCATGGTCAGAGGGAGTACAATATAATCTCGTGATTATAAATAAGAAGTAATTGTTTCCTTACATTTAGACAACAAATTCCCTCCAAATGGCTTATATATCCGCACTCTTTGCTCTAGTCATCTTGTACTTCACCATCTCAAATCCAGTACTTGCAGTCCCCATAATCGGAGGTGTCAGTGCCAGAGGCAGCCTTTGTTGCACGGCCACCGGCAATTGCCCGGGCAGGCCCCTTTCGGGAGCTTTGGTAGCCCTCAGCTGCCAGCGATCCTCCGAAGGCCCACTCATACAGCTGGGCAGAAACACCACCGACATCAATGGCTCATTTGATATTACCGTTGGTTCCGAATTAGGGGCTACTCTTGCCCAGGCTGGCCTCTGCAACGCGACCGTGCAACTCCCACTCAGTAGCACTATCTGCCCCGCTTTGTCCTCTATCAATGGCACTCTCACCGCCGCCGCCACGCCTGCCGGTTTCCGGTTGACGGAAAGGTTTGGATTGGTTATTATAGTTAAGATAGGGCCTTTCGAAATTGTAATCAGAGTCCGCTAGTGGTGATGACCCGTGATTTCTTCTCCACTTCGTATTATATATTAACGAAAATATAGCCTATATAATTGTGGCGAGCTATATATATATGGATCGTGCACGTTATAAATATGGCTTTGCTATATATATAATTGTTGTTGATTCTAACATCAACAATATATATTTGTAATCTTTTGATACTATATATATTCACCCATAAATAATGGAGAAGATCAAAGTTAGTTAAATCTTATTTAATGTCACTTATTTATGCTCTTTGGGCTCATTTGATAGAATTTATTTTTCATACAATAACTTATTACTTTTTCTGCTAAGGTTACAAAAGAATTAACCTTATATATAATTTAATCTCCATTTTACAAAAGCTGCCCGATTGAAGATGTATACCATTGAAGATGTAATACCATGTTTAACTTTTTCCTTAAAATAATGGGACATTTGTCTCATTTCTAAATGTTGGAATTGATTGTCCTTAACCAAGTCCCGTGACCAACACGAAAGAGGGTCACTAACCTGTTAGGAATTGCAGCGGAAGTAAATATAAACCCCGTTGGTATCCTCATTCATCTTTTCCTTTAGAATCCAAGCGTCCCGTACTCAGGATCCAATACACAGTAATGTGTGTGTATTAAATTCCACGAATTGATAATGTGTGTGTCAGAATGTGTTTTCTTGTTGGGGAGTTAGATTAGGGAAAAAGTCTTTTTTTTTTTTGGAAAAACTGAGAAACCCAGTTCTCTGTTCTCTCTTGATCTGTCGTGTATATCCCAATTATGACTTCACTTTCTTAAAAGGAAGTTAATTGAAAGTTATATAACTTTCCCCCCTTTTTTTTATTATCCACACTTCAAATGTGGAATATATATAATTAATATATATATAAATATAAATAATATATTAAATATTATTTATATCTCCCACTCACATATGAAGTCTAATGGTCTTCAACACATTTCCTTCATAAATCATATTCTTATTCAGACAATACCTCGTGTGACCCACGAGTGCATCGAGTTTCCATGCTATACATCCGTTGGGAGTATATAGCACCTCAATCAGAACAACTTGGATACTAAGGCAACTCGTTATACCCCAGAATTCTTATCATTTAACACCTGTAAATATCTCTATTGAATCTCTCAAAATAGAGCATACTCAACCTTTTTCGCGAAATCTAATGTATTCATAATCAAACACATAGCTTGATTGACTAGTCAATGAATCACAATAGAGTGTGTTAAATAAAGATATTCTTCCTTTCTCACTAAGTATCTACAGGCTCCTACTGTAGCTGCTTTCCTAGACAAGTCCTGTTTCGCTCTTATCATCATAGCTGTTGGTAACATGCTAAAGTAACAACTCTAAAGTGTAGTCTTAGAAATATAGAAGAAAGTCCTAAGGGTAATCGAAATTTTAGGACTCACACATAATGAGAAAACAGAGATCCATCTTTCTCATTTCTTTTTAAGGGTCATAAGCACATGTTATTCCTCAATGAACACATGTCACAATGTCTATAACTTCCAAAGTAGGAAGCGTATGTCTTATCTAAACTTGACATCGTATAAATTTACAAGTCAAATGAATTCCATACACTTAACCCAGATATCCAATCACTTACATTTAGGATACCTATAAAATTTAGCTTCACAACAAGTTAGATATTCGTGGTTGAAATCTATCTCGATTATGTTTATCGATATAATCTCATCTCTAAACTCCCACTAGTTCAGAGGCGATTGCTCGTGTGAAAGAGCCAATCATAACTTGTCGACATACATATTATATATGATTCAATCACATATAATTCATAAAACACTGACAATTACAATTTAAACTGTCAGTTAACACCTTCAACATCCCAATCGAATTGCATTCAATCCTATGCAAACTCAAAAACTCAAACATGTTCCATGAACATATCACTTAGTAATAAGTTTGGTCAAAGGATTTGCAACCATCAATCGACTAGAAATGTATCTTAGAATCACTTAGTTTATCAATTGAATCACTAACAAAGATAGGACTTGCTATTGATCTATTTGGTTCTTCCTAAACATTTGACATTCGTTGTGTAACCCATGATTGCTTAATCATCACAATGAATCGACACAACTCCCACTAGGGTGTTTGTATCCTCCAAAATTTTAGGAATTAATCCAACCAAATAATTTCTTAAACTGTAGAAAATATATGACATGTAGCTAAGCATTCAATATGAACAACGCCATGCAAGTGTAATGCTTGCTACACTGTGAGATTGCTCCATTGTTGAGCAATAAGACTTAACTAGAATTTGATTTTCATTTCAACTAAATCAACACTCCAATCTATGTCCATATACTTAGTTAGTGTCATCTAATTTTCTCGACAATAAAAGAAATAATCAACAGTCCCTTTCTTTAGCTATCTGAATAATCCTCTTCACTATCCCAGGATTAAAAAGATATTTGTCAGGTAGACCAATGGCATAACAGATGTCTAATTTATGTATAGAACTTTGAACAACTCTTTCTAACTTTCTTGAGTCTCGGGAAACATATCTTGACTCAAATACTTGCCTCTACAATATGAGTATCCAGTGGTTTGCAGGTGTCCATCTTGAGATGTTCTAAGACATTCTTGAATTAAGTCTTTAAAAAGACACTTCAAAAATTCTTTGAACACTTCTCATGGATATTACCATCAATTATCTACACTGCCTCACCCTCTTCATCTTGGAATACTCAATATTGTTTCCGATTTACATTACATTATCTACATCAGAAAAAGAATCACAAAACAATTCTTATGGCGTTTACCTTAAACACAGTGGTCTTTGTTTTTCCTAAAACAAAGTTGAATGAGATAAGCATCTAGCGAAATCTCATAACACCACTGATCTTGAGGATTACTAATGTCTATAAATCGGCTTATCAATTTATGAACTTTATCCTCTCGTTCTTGAAGAATAAATCCTACAACACCATGTAGATTTCATCTTCTAATTCTCCCACTAAGAAGAACAACCTTAACGTCCTTTTGATGTAAATTCTAATCCTATACTAGCCACTATGGCTAGAAGTAGATGGATTGAGGCAAATCTCATAATAGGTGAAAAAGATTAACCCTTCAGTAGAGTACATCCTTTTGTAGCCACCAAGTGATCTTCAAATCTCTCCTATTGAGTCATGTGATAACTTATAATCTTGAGAATCTAGTTATTCCCAAAATTTATTGTCCCTTTAGAAACTCTACAAGTTTTATTTGTTAACTCGTTTAGACTTCATAGATTTAATAAATTTCTATTGCTTTCTTCTAAATTCTGGAGAAACAAACAAAGAAGGCTCGTCCTTCTATGTCATAATGCTTCTCAAGCACTTATTTCCTTAAACTTTTCGAGAGTGTGATTTCTTACCAAAATTGAAGAGTCACTAAATCCTCAACAGGCAACCGTCACTAGCAAATATCTATCAAGTATTCACATCATCAACTGATAAAACTTTTCCCATTTGGATCAGATAGATTTTGGTTTCCTTAATCTCGAAAAAAATGTATAGCATTTCCAATGCCAACTCTATAAGGAAAACTTAATTCTAGAAAATATGGATTATGCGATTCCTTACAAGTCATGCTCCCACTGAAGCTCCTATGATTATGTATCCCTTAGAATTTTCACAGTAATTTATGAAAATATACTTACAACAACAAGGATTAAACTTTCCACATTTTTCTGAAAAATCATGTGAAGGTTGCATATCCTGATGTTCTAAGGGTACTCAAGAAACAGGTTTTACTACCCGTCCTAAATCATGTGGAGTTGTAGCAATAGACTTAGAAGACACTTGAAAAAACACATAGGCTAATTTGAGAAATGTATCTTTCTAAAAGATATGTATCTTAGCTCGTGTCTATATGGATCTTAACATTTCTAACAATTTTCTATTCCTTCTTTCGGCAACACCAAATCACTGATGTCTATAAAGGAAAGTCAATTGTCAGACAACCCTTTTTCATTACACAATTCCCCGAATTGTTTAGATAGACTTTCATGTCTCCAATCAATTTTCTCAATTTGTCCAAATAGATGTCCGAAACATCAAGTACATCAGACTTATGAGAAATTAAACAGACAGGATCAAAACATGATTTGTCAATTCTAAATGTAATGAAACAGGAAAAAATCCATCTTGTGTCCTTATCTAATAGGAACTCATATACCCAAAAAAAATAGCAACAGAACCACAGCTCTAATAGTTTTTCAAACGGTTTTGGGTCATTTAACCAGCAAGAAAAGTTCGTATTAGGATTACTCGACTTTGATTCCAGATTCACCAATCTATAAATCACAAGTCTATTTATCCTATCTTGCTTAAAAAAATGACCTATACTAGTATGCAAAATATGCCTATCATATAAGCATCACTAGAAGAACCATCATTCAGTAGATACGAACTGAATTCATAATAACTAAAAGATGTACTTTCACCATCCAAAAACATAAAGCTGACAACTATAAGTCCATCACGATAACTCTTAACATTAATGCGAATGGCAACCATGTCCTCTAAAAAATAACAATACAATGTATCTCAAATCAAGCAAGCATAAATGAAATAGAAAAAGATAAAACGTGATTTAAAGAGCTATTTAGATCATCTTGTAGAATAATAATATGACACTACAAGAAAAATGATGTTATACAACGCTGGAAAGACAACGGTTCAGCTAAAAAATGTTGTCTAAAGTAAAAAACGTGTTGCTTAAAGTATAACCGTTGTCTTTTACAGCAGGATTTTGATGAAAGACAACAGTTATGGTCAGTTGTTGTCTATCTCACAAAAGATGCGTTGTAGAAAGTAACTTACTACAACGTTTTTAAACCGTTGTATATCTATGTTGTATATAAGTGTTTTCAGAAAAAATTTGCTAAAAATGGTTTCAAGCCGTTGTATATTTCCATAAAAGCCGCGTTATAGAAAGTACCTTACCACAACAGTTTTGAACCGTTGTATATCTATTAAAATAACTTATAGACAACGGTTAATTAACTATTATATATAACCATAAAAGTGATCGTAAAAAGTATGATACTACGATGGTTTTCTAACAGTTGTATATCTTTATAATATGGTGCGGTATAAAACTATTTACTATAATGGTGGATGACCGTTGTAGTAACATGTTATTTGATCAATTGTACATTTAACTCAATAAAATATATAACACTTTATATTATTTTGAAATAACACTTTTAAAATTTAGAACTAAAATATCACTTTTTAAATGTAGGACTAGAATAACACTTTAAACAATACTTAGAAAAGTTAGAAAATAACTCTTTCAATTAAATTTTTTTTACTAGTTATTATCTAATAACATTGACTATTTGAACTAACATTTTTAAGTATATTTTGAATAACACTTTAAAAAATTAAAAATACACTTTTTAACTAACACTTAGAATATTTTCAATTCCTGTTTTAAAAAAAAAAATTCTCAAGAATCTTGCCCTAAAATCTTCCCCAATTTCTTCCACCATTAAGCTACAATTTTCACCGATCCCAATTTTCACCAGAGATGTTAAACGGATCATGGGCTGATGAGTCTTCTTGATTAACCATGAAATTAAATGGTTAGGTTAAAAAATGTAGTGGTATGTTTAGAATTTAAATTTGTTTAGCCCAAACCAATTAACCCATTCATATATATCTTTTTTAAATTTTTTTTATTATTTATTTACTTAAGTATACTAACTAGTACATTAACCCGCCTACAACGCGGGATTAAAAATAAATGATATATTAATTTTAAATTAAATATTATAATAAAATATTCTAGATTATATAATTGTATTTGAAAATATTTATAAATAAAGTTATAACAATTTTAACATGATTATTATAAAAATCTATTAAGTAATTAATAATTATTTAGTAATTAAAAATATTAGAATTTTTATAAAGAAATATTTTAAAATGATTATTTATATTTTATTTTAAAAATACAAATTAGAATCTTTATGAAGAAGTACTTAAAATTATACCTCGGTTATTTTATATGATATTTAAAAAAGTATAAATTAGAATTTAAGTTAACATACCACAATTATTTCCATTTTATTTTTAAAATATATAAAATTATGAGAAATTAATGGTTTAGAAAAAATAGTATGTAAATTAAAATTAAAATATTAAAATGTGACCGTATAAGTGATAGAATTTAAAATTTTTAAAACAAAGAATTATGAAGGTAGCACATAAGATGAATAAAAACTTTAAATATAAGAGATTAAGATTGAAAAGTGAAAATAGAATAATCTTATACAAATATAATTTTAATTATTATTTTAAGTGTGTAGTATTAACTTAACAACAAAACTTAAGTATGATTAACTTAATTAATAATTTTTTAAGTTATTAATTATAAACTTAAGTGTCGGTATTATTATAACTTAACAACAAACATTCATACTTCTTCTTCAATCAATTAGGGCTCCTCTCAGAAAATTTTGTGCGCGTATTCTCTCACGCTGTTTCTCGCATAGGTTTCCCACCTCCTGCCTCCGACCGTCGGCCAGGTTGTTCAAGCCACCGGTCTCCTACTCGCATCGCGCGCCCAGGCCATTGATCTTCTCCTCGCGTTGCGTTCCAGGTCACTGGTCTCCTCCTCGCGTTGCGCGCCCAGGTCACCGGTCTCCTCCTCGCATCGCGCGCCCAGGTCACTGGTCTTCTCTTTGCGTCGCGCTCCCAGGCCGTCAGTCTTCTCCTGGCGTTGCGCGCCCAGACCGCCGGTCTCCTCTTCGCGTCGCGCGCCCAGGCTGCCGTCCTCCTCCTCGCGTCACGCGCCCAGACCGCGGGTCTTCTTTAAATCATTGTCTGTAGTGTATCGTGTTATTTTAGAAGCTATAGTTTGTGTGATTTTAGAAGCTTATAATAAAAATTTCTTGCTGTTTACAAGCTAACTTCAGAGTGAAAGTACTCTGTTTTTGCCAGGATTTAGGGTTGTGTAATTTGGCTTCTTCAAACCAATGTATGCTTCGTAGATTGGTTCAATATGTCTTGTTTGAATCTTTAAAAATTGAGGGACATTAATGTTATTATATGGATTTCTTTTTACCTCAATGAGGATACTTTTTATGATTTTCTAGAAGAATGTTTGTTATGATCAGCATAGATGACTATCTGTCTGGTTTGAGCCTTGTAGGCTACTCTAATGTGACTTGTGGCTGAAAATGGCAATTGTCTTGAATATGCAGGTCAAGTCCCAGTAAAAGGGTCTTAAAAAAGCTCCGCGGAAAATTAATAAAGCTGCTAGGGAGAAGCTAAAATGAGACAACATGAATGAATTATTCTTGGATCTGGAAAGAACACTTGGTATGCTCTGGCCCCAATTAAGTTGTACCATAGTTTGCATGAACAACACTATCAATTTGAGCCAGTTTGTGATTTTGTGTGATTTAGCTGCTAACAGATGTTTGATTATGATATGCAACAGGTCTAGAGTCTCACAACAACGGTAAGGCTTCTATACTAAGAGAGACGAGTCGACTCATTGTGGAAGTGCTGAATCAAGTGGAGAGTCTGAAGAAGGAGAGCATAACTCTTTTGATAGAATCTAATTATGTGAGTTCCTTGTTCCAAATTTGGACATGAATTAATAATGACATTTTAACTGTCCATGTTTCTTCCTTGGCTTCTGTTTTACCAATGTTTTGGGTCATTGTAGATTTAGAATGACTAAGTGAATCGAAATAGTTGCAAAGCTATAGAAAACAAAAAAATGGTCCTTGCGAAAAACATGAATGGTTTTGAGACTTGGATTGTTTGGACCTTGATGATGAAGATGCATGTGATACAGGTTACAGTTGAGAAGGACGAGCTCTAAGAGGAAATTTCTGCACTAGATGCTCAAATCAAGAGACTTCAGAGAGAGATATACGAGAGGACCAATTGTTCAAACATAGATGTTTCTCAACCTCAGATTAATTCTGCAGTACAGCTACCAGAAGAGCTAGCATGCCTCTTTTCCTCTTGTTGGCCATTCACCAAAGTCTTGCTCGGTTTCAGGTCCTGTGTTTGTTATGCCATTACATCATGAGTCCCAAGGTTTTCCCAACCCTTTCCCTAAGGTGAATGTGCCTAAGGTTCCACCAAGTGTGAGTAGGTTGTGGCCCGTTAACCTTCACCTTCTGATTCTTGGCCATCCAATATTCTTGCAAAGTAGACTAGTATGGTTGAAGATGTTTCAAATGAAGAAGGATTGCTTCAGTTTGATGCTTTAGTTAGAATCTTAGTTTACTTTGTAAATTAGTATGCACATGGTCCTGCAATCTTGCAATTTTTTTATGCATTTATATCAAAACTATAGTGTATCATGTGATTTTATTATAATTTTAAGCTACAACAACATTAATTTTTGTATATACAACGATCATTAAATGTTGTATAAACAATTAAAGACAACAGTACAAAATAGTTGTATATAAATTTATTTTAAGCTACAACTACGTTTAATATGTACAAAGACAACGGTCGACAAAACGTTGTACAAAAATTTAAAGATAACCATTCAAAACTATTGTCTATCAATTCAATTTAAACTACAACTACGTTTAATTTATAAAAAGACAACGGTCGATAACCATTGTGGTCTATTAAATTTATTATTATCATACAACAACTTTTTTTTTAAATACAACGGGTTATGACTGTTGTATAAAATAATAAACGACAACGGTCCAAAACCGTTGTCATTCCATTGTTTGACCATTGTAGTAGGTATTTGCGTATAGACAATGGTATGTGACCGTTGTAATACATTATTAAAGACAACGGTCTTAGACCGTTGTCTATACTTACCTACCTACTACAACGGTCCCATCTACAACAGTTCGGATTATAGAAAGACAATGGTTTTGGACCCTTGTCTTTCAATGATTTTCTTGTAGTGACTCTGTCAGAGTCAATTCTGCAAGTCACAAGTCTTCGACTTTGACTCCAGTATTATATCCTACTCAAATTCATTGATTATGTACAATGGCTCCCATGTCTCCAAATGTCTCGGTCTGTTGTTTCTGAATCTTTAGTCCACCTAAGACAAGATTCAGTTAAATAACAACAATTTAGAGACATCTACAAATAATGAAATCACATGGATGTGCCTTGTCCTATCAAGGCTCAGGGCACTCATGTGCAAAACGACCATGCTCACAACAATTGTAGTATGTCATTTTGCTCATATCCTTCTTATCCATTTTGACACGCTTCTTCTTTCTTTTCATATTGATTGCATTGCCTTAGGTATTGTTATCCTACCTCCCACTATCCGATCAATTATCCTTGTTCCCTTTCTTCCAGTTCTATATTCGTTTAAAGCCTAAAACTTCGGTTGAACTAGAACTAACAAAGAAGAAGGTACCAGAAGGATGTTTTAGCTTCTGTAAGCCTTTCAACCTCTAGATTTATCTGATGAGCTTCTTAACCGAAAGTTCTAATACTCTCATTTCAAGTCAAAACAATCTCGAGGTGATTCCAATGATCTGGTAGTGAGCAGACTAGAGCTTGAATTCAGTGTTCCTCAGAAAAATTATAACCAGCTTGTTTAAGTTCAGTGATCATATTAGACATATCCCTCAGATGTTGTCTAACATTGTGATCACTAAACTAAGCTAAGATCTCATGCCGTGAAAATATTTCATTTCCCACACAAGATAAGCTACCTGGTCCCTATTTCTCCGATTCTCAATCCCAAAGCTCGGGTCAGACATTTCTAGGTCAATCGCATCTAATAGTCCTATCTTGTCCAAAATATACTAAATTTTCTATCAATGCCATTATCTTAAACAATAAAGTGATTCAATGTATTAGTGTTTTATTACGTTTTATGCTGAGCCAAACTAAGACATCTAAAAATTGGCACACGATTCGATTACGAATAATAACTTATAGTTACTAATCTTCGATCTCATCATGCATCTCAAAATTGATTCTAGTTTCAAAACATAAAACTCACGTTCAAGTATTTAAAATGAAATAAATAGCATTGAACAACCACTTTATTGACAACAACATAGAAAAACAAGTTATAAGCTGTTATCACTGAAAAAACTAAAGAACTCCAATGAGTATCAATTTAGTTTATACAAAAAATAACTCAAGAAGATCCGTGCAGAGCACGATCTAACTTGTCATTCGACTTCCAAAAAAAAATAGAAGAATTGAACTCTCTAGTCACTACAGGAAATCACACATTCCGTGATGAAATTTTGTGTGACGACACAAAATTCGTCACAATATGTTACCTACAAGTGACAAATTTAATTTTCGTCACCAAAAAGTGAGAATTCGTGACGAATTTTCTTTTTGTCGCCACTGGTGTTTTTTTTCGTCACTAATTCGAAATTTTCATGACAAAAACAAGAAATTCGTCACAATAAACTTTGGTGATGATATTCATAATATTTAGTGACGATATTCAACGTCATGAAAAATAGTATTTTTGTGACAACTATACGTTTTGTTATTAATTCTTCAAAAGAAATGGTGACACACTTAATTCGTCACACTATTATTTGGTGACGATTGTCATTGTAATTAGTGACGATCATAGTCGTCATATAATAAATAATATTAATGACAATTTTATGTTTCGTCGCTAATTGTTCATAGTAATTAGTGACATATTCTTTCGTCACCAATATTGATATATAGTGACGATTAATAATCTTTTTTTAATGACGCACTTATTTCGTCACAATATTATTCGGTGACGATCTCAATTTTAATTGGTGACAATCAATATTGGTCATATAATATAAAGTTTTAATGACAATTTTATGTTTCGTCGCTAATTGTTCATAGTAATTAGTGACATATTCTTTCGTCACCAATATTGATATATAGTGACGATTATTAATCTTTTTTTAATGACGCATTTATTTCGTCACAATATTATTCGGTAACGATCTTCATTTTAATTAGTGACGATCAATATTGGTCATATAATATTTAATTTGCATGACGATTTTATGTTTCGTCATTAATTGTTCATAGTAAATAGTGACATAGTATGTTGTCACCAATATTTTTATATGGTGACGATTAATAAATTTTTCCATATAAAATATAGATTTTACTGAATAAAATTGTGAATGTAAAATTTATTAAAAGAATTTGTTTATTAAGGTTCGATCACAAAACATTTTGATTAAACTTGACAAATAGACAAATAACGACCAAATAGCTAGATAATTTTTATTTTTATTTGATGTTTATTATTTATTATCTTTTTGCTAAATAATCTAGATAATTTTTATTTTAATTTGATGTTTATTATTTATTATCTTTTTGTCAGATAAGCTAGAAATTTTTTATTTTAATTTGATGTTTAATATTTATTATCTTTTTGCCACTAATTAATTTTTCCGTATAAAATATAAATTATATTAAAAAAATCGAAAAATATAAATTTTAATCCATCAAAATTCGAACATGAGACCCTTTTGACCTAAAGAGGATAACTACACCACTTGACCAAACACTACATTTGTCTTAGGTATTTTAATAAAACTATTTGAATCAAGTTTGCAGTATAAAAAATGAATACATCAATGGCACTTGAACCTATGACCTTTCCAACAATTAACTTGTCTTTCACCAACTAAGCTGCTATTCACCAACTAAGCTACACATAGCTTGTTTATTGAACATGAAAAAATATGATAAAATAGAATCCCTATTACTCCCAATTAAATTCTTGGAAAGTTGATAACTAAAAACGAAATTAATTCTTGGAGAGTGGATAAATAAAAATTTGGGGTGACAGAGGCTCGAACTCTCCACCTCAAGATCACTTAGAACTATAAGACCTACGCGCTAGCCAACTGAGTCACCCCCACACATGTAATTTTTTTATATATTGTAACTAAAAAATGAATTCTTAATATTGTTTAAAAAAAATATGATAAAAAAAATCCTCAATACTCGCCCTAGCTCCCCAATTTCGGCGTGAATCAAAGAGAAGTTGCGTGAATTGTGAATTTTGGCGCATTCAGCAAACAGAAATCGCGATGAAATAGCTCATCTGGCCACCGGGCTCTGACTAGCGATTTGTGTTCGCACACAAATGCACTTTCCTACAAGTATATATGATCGTGTAGTGGTAAGCTGACCAAGTTATAAATATCGAACCCTAAGAAAGCAATAAGATAATTTAATCCTAATGTTTGTGTGATGAATGAAAAAAAACAAATAATGAAAATGCAAATTTTGGTTTCTATCTAATTACTAACTAAAGCAAATAATTTAAATGAATCAAAAATATGAAAATAACAACCTAAACTAAAACGTGCAGGAACAATGAGATGCTTCGGGTGAATTCCGTTATGTATCAATTACAATCAATTGCCTAAAATTCATTTGTAAAAGTTATCTAATGAGTAAGCCAAACATTAATATCCTGCTGAAATAGAACTCTCATTCATATCTCAACACCCTATAGTCTTGTTCTCAGTTTCTAAGTATTTCTCAATGTCAAAGAAACATTAACTCAATCCTAGAATCCATTAATATCAAGTAAATAATCTTACCATTCTCACTCAACTCTCGTTTTGTCGTGATTATGACTCAATTATTCATCAATAAAAATTAAAACCCTAAGTATGACCTACTAAAGAACTAATCTCATCAAAGAACCTACAAAAGAAATTAAAGCCAAAGACTATAATGATTCATAATTTCCTTCACCCAAAACAACAAGCATAACTCATGACTAATGAATGAACAAAAACAAATGAGACAATATGCATTAAATAAACTAACATCGATATGAAAAGAATGATCATGAAACTACTAGGAATTAATTAAACTAAGATTACTGAGAAACAATTGAAATAACATAAAACCTAATTAAGTATTGAAATTGAAATGAAAGTACGAATAATCCAAATAATCTATGCAAATCCCAAAATAAGAACTGAAACTAATCCTAATAAATTGAAATTAATGAAAGTTTTGTTTAATCCCCTTTTACTCCTAATCTACTGCCTACTAGCCCTAATGGCGTAAGTCTGCTCATTCTAAAACCCTTCGATTAAATACGTTCTCGCTCCTCAGAATGCCAAAATGGGCCAAGTAGAATAAATAAGATGGGCCTTTATTTTAATTGAGAAAGTGGGCCTCTACAATTAAAGCCCAAAACTATCTGACCTCATCTTCTTCTTCGTCGAGTGTGGCGGATGCTGGGTTTCCAATTGCGTTGGTGGAATCTGTTGCAGAGGACGATGGCAGAGGAGTATCGGCGGAAATGGTTTCAGACGAAACTTGCGGCGTCGGATTTTGCAGGCGCGGCGGTGTGGCTCGGAGTTTGAGTGGTTGGCGATTGAGAGCAGTGGCGTGAGTTTCATACATTTGCGGCTTCAGAGTTTACCGGCGAGAAGGATTGGATTCTGATTTCGAGGGAATCGGCGGTTACTGTGATTCCAGGCGGATGTGGAGGTGAGGCGATTTCCGGCTACGAACGGCTGATCAGAAGGCGCTGTGGTGCGACGGTCGCTTGAATCGATCGGCTTCTTCGTACGGTGGCAGGAACGGCGGTTACAGAAGCTGCGCGATGTAGATGGTGTCATGGTGGTGAGAGTGGGGATTTCTGTGTTGTACGGTGGTGCGGGAGTTTGCAGGTTCTTTGCAAGGCTGAGAGTTGGTTACAGAGCAGTGGGTTTGTTTTGAATTTTCTGAGAGTTGGTTACAGAGCAGTGGGTTTGTTTTGAATTTTCAACAGAACTTTGTAGAGTGGTGGTCCCGGGAATGCACCTTTTCTTTCTAATTTATTCTGCAAATTCTCAATTCAACAAGATAATAAGACTTGTAAAATTATATTCATCAATTAAATAATCAAAAATTAATTAAATTCTTGAAATTACTTAATTAAATGAATAATAATTTTCCAATGAAGCTCAAATAACAATTAGCAAAATAGATAGCAATTAATACCCTAAATGCATTCAAATATCTGGAAATTCATTTCAAATTGAGAACAAATTGATGCAAATATGACCCTAATCAGGCTCCTCACTTGTGTGAGTGACCCGGGTTCGATTCCCTTTGGGAACGAATTGGAGATTGGAGATATAAGGTTGGCTAGGAGTTTATTCTTGAAGTGTTTGAGAACATGGTGTAACGTCTAACTACTAACAACTAACATTTACTGATAAAAAAAAAAAAAAAAAACGGAGATGAAATTTGGCGAACTCCGACCAGAAATTCAGCAACCAGAAACCGTGACGACAATTTGGTGTGATTATCAATTTGATTAATGATTTAGTGATTCTATTTACAAGTATTGATGTTGGGATCCTAATAGTATCACTCTTTTGTGAGGATGGTATTAGGAACTACTCAGTCTAGTATTACATACTATTAGGTTATTTCCTAGTACCATCCTCACAAAAGGGTAATACTATTAGATTATTTCCTTAATTTTTAGTTTTAAATTACTACTAAAAATAAAAGTTTTTGCAAGATATTATCTATTTTAGTTTTGAATTACTAGAATAGATATAAAATAAATTAGTTCAAAGATATACACTTGTTGTACGAAAAGATTACTCGTTGTGTTACCTGCTAGTTGAAATTGTACTTGTAATACTTATAGTAGTCATATCCACTTGTAGTACTCACACATCCTCATGTTTACCAAAACTCCATGTTATGACAAATTTAGTGATTTGGTGTGTGATTATCAATTTGATTAATGATATAGTGATTCTATTTACAAGTATTGATGTTGGGATCCTAATAGTATAACTCTTTTGTGAGGATGGTATTAGGAACTATTCAGTCTAGTATCACATACTATTAGGTTATTTCCTAGTACCATCCTCACAAAAGAGTAATACTATTAGGTTATTTCCTTAATTTTTAGTTTTAAATTACTACTAAAAATAAAAGTTTTGCAAGATATTATCTATTTTAGTTTTAAATTACTAGATTAGATATAAAAAATAAAATTAGTTCAAAGATATACACTTGTTGTACGAAAAGAATACTCGTTGTGTTACTTGTTAGTTGAAATTGTACTTGTGATATTTATAGTAGTCATATCTACTTGCAGTACTCACATATCCACATGTTTACCAAAACTCCATGTTATGATAAATTTAGTGATTTGGTGTGTGATTATCAATTTGATTAACGATTTAGTGATTCTATTTACAAGTATTGATGTTGGGATCCTAATAGTATAACTCTTTTGTGAGGATGATATTAGGAACTACTCAGTCTAGTATTACATACTATTAGGTTCTTTCCTAGTACCATCCTCACAAAAGAGTAATACTATTATGTTATTTCCTTAATTTTTAGTTTTAAATTACTACTAAAAATAAAAGTTTTGCAAGATATTATCTATTTTAGTTTTGAATTACTAGATTAGCTATAAAAAATAAAATTAGTTCAAAGATATACACTTGTTGTATGAAAAGATTACTTGTTGTGTTACCTGCTAGTTGAAATTGTACTTGTAATACTTATAGTAGTCATATCCACTTGTAGTACTCACACATCCTCATGTTTACCAAAACTCCATGTTATGACAAATTTAGTGATTTGGTGTGTGATTATCAATTTGATTAATGATATAGTGATTCTATTTACAAGTATTGATGTTGGGATTCTAATAGTATAACTCTTTTGTGAGGATGGTATTAGGAACTATTCAGTCTAGTATCACATACTATTAGGTTATTTCCTAGTATCATCCTCACAAAAGAGTAATACTATTAGGTTATTTTCTTAATTTTTAGTTTTAGATTACTACTAAAAATAAAAGTTTTGCAAGATATTATCTATTTTAGTTTTGAATTACTAGATTAGACATAAAAAAACAAAATTAGTTCAAAGATATACATTTGTTGTACGAAAAGATTACTCGTTGTGTTACCTGCTAGTTGAAATTGTACTTATAATACTTATAGTAGTCATATCCACTTGTAGTACTCACACATCCTCATGTTTACCAAAACTCCATTTTGTGACAAATTTAGTGATTTGGTGTGTGATTATCAATTTGATTAATGATATAGTGATGCTATTTACAAGTATTGATGTTGAGATCCTAATAGTATAACTCTTTTGTGAGGATGGTATTAGGAACTATTCAGTCTAGTATCACATACTATTAGGTTATTTTCTAGTATCATCCTCATAAAAGAGTAATACTATTAGGTTATTTCCTTAATTTTTAGTTTTAAATTACTACTAAAAATAAAAGTTTTGCAAGATATTATTTATTTTAGTTTTAAATTACTTGGATTAGATATAAAAAACAAAATTAGTTATTGTACTCTTGTTTGGACACTTAAACAGAAAAATAAACAATAATGATAAAATTTCTCTCATTAAAAATGAACGCAAAAAATTGGCTTTCACTTTCCCTCCACTAATTTTACCAAATAAATTCGAAAATAAAGATCAAATATAAAAATAAAAGTTTATCTTCCTCCTAATATTAAAGTTGTATTTGTTATTTTACAAAAAATATAATATATATTTATTAAAAAATTATGAATGTTTACAAAAATTAATAAAGTATATTTTTTTATTTAAGATCACACTCATTTTTTTTTTTTAATGTGTAATCTCATATTATAAAAATAGCTGTGCACCAAATAAAATTAGCACATCATTTTGTACTCCCTCTGACCACCAATCTTTTTCGCATTTGTGAATTAGCAAGAGATTTAATAAAAATTTGTATTATATTGAAATGATAGATAAAATAAGGAAAAAGTGTTTTAGTTGTGAGTGTGGATTGTTTCCAAATAAGAAAATGAGAAAAAATTTTGTGGACAAAAAAAAAAAAAGGAAAATAATTTGGTGGATTGAGGGAGTAATAAATATGTTTAAATAAAATAAATAAATGAGAAAGTTGGGCCAAGATTTCGTTAATGGCCCATAAGACCTATATCTAAACCTAAAATTTCAGAAACCCACTTATCCACGTTGTACCATCTATTATAGTCTTGTTCTCTTCCTCCACCTCAACCGCCGCCCACACCTGTACACAGTCGCAGCCTCGCCTGTACACAGTCGCAGCCTCGCCTTGCCTCCGCGCTACCACACGCGACGCACCCCCTGCCGTCCACGGCCACGCTGTCAACTAAAGGTATAATTGAATCTGATTATATTTTATCAGGGTTTCAAAATTATTTTTTGCAATTGTGGGCTCAGTATTTTTTTGCAAACGGTGTACGAAATTCCTTTTTGATTTTTGTTACTGCGCTCTTGGAAGTGGACAATTTACGAGATTTCCGTTCAAGATTATATGTATTGTTTTCTGATGACTGCTCTCTGAGTGTAGTTTGAGTGTTTCCGAAGATGTATCTCCAAGCTTACATCAATGAAAACGGTGATAAAGTTTACACCACCAAGGTATTTCTATGTTTTGAAATTCATACTTCTATTATATCTTCTCTTGTTATGATTGTTGTCCGGCTAATTTCTGTGAACTGCATCGTATAAGGTTCCATTTGAATTCAGAGCCCACTAGCATTTTGCGATTCACTTGCTTTGTACGGATAGGTTTCGTCGAAGTTGATTGTACTGCAATCAGTGTTTTAATTTCCTAAAAAAGACAAACTCTTGAGTGTGATGCTGTAATATTTGTGAAATTGAGTCTAAATGTATTAATATTGGCACATTTCTATTTTTCTTTTCTAACTAACTGATTAATATCTCTATAAAGTAGGTTCGAATCATCTGATGACTGACACTTAATAGTGTCATTTTGTGATAACTTTGTCATAATTTTTATTATTCTTGAACTTGTTCAATATCTTTGTACTGTCATTTTATATTCAAATGTTCCTTTTCTTCATTTTCCCCATCACTTGGATGTAAACTTTGATGTTTGGATGCTTTTGATTGCAGAAGGAGTCGCCATTAGGTTTGGCCACACAATCAACTCATCCTGGTATAGTTTTAAACTATACATTCATTATGGTGTACTCTTGCTTGTTTTTCCCCCAAAATTAATTTATGAATCTGTTATCTGTGAGTTTCACGTCATCATGTGTGTTGTTTAAGTGGTGGGGTACAAGTGAGGTATGAGAAAGGAATAAAGAAAAAGGGCAGTTTGGTATGATAGTGTGATTCGTTCAATAGTAATTTAATACATCAAAACTAATGAATCACTCATTCCATTGAATTTTGAAGAGGGGAGCATCTTAAAGCTCAAGCATGTTGATTTTTTTAGCTTAATTGTTTAGTTTTTTAAACTTCTTTTGGCATATGGCATGAACATTTGCACATTTATTAAAATAATTTAATATTCTTGTCCCATAAACAGTATTTACGAAAATCTGATTTTTGTTTTTTCAATTAAATCATATAGACATTAAAAAGAAGGTAATTATGGGGTTTGTGAATTTTATATTTCAATATTGGGTATGATGAAGTAGCTGATTTTTTATAAATTTTTGTAGACTCTTGAACTTAAACAACCCTGCGATTGAATTTACTTGTATGAGCAAACCCACAGTACAGAGAAAAATGGGTGGAAATCCGACAAGACAAAAGAAAATTGGGTAAGTCGTGTAGACATTTATGATATTTGATTATGTTATTATTGATGTTAATTTACTTCTTTTTCAATTCAATTTTGCATTTTATTTACTTTATTTATGCTTAAATACCAGGAAACGATGAAACGCAAGCGAGAGAAATATTTGGAGCTCGGAATAGACAAGACCGAAGCTGACATAGCTTTGGAGGTGTTGGGCCATGAGACTGGATATACCAAAGGTTATAGTTATGGTTCAAAGCCTCCAAGTAAACACAATTCATTGTACAATTCTTCTGCCGAATATGAAGAAGAACTAAGAGAAACAACAGAAGAGTTACAACAGTCTAGAGCTCAAGTGGAAGAACTGCAAACTCAAGTAACTAACTTGAAAGAGGACCTGGCTATACAAAATGATAACCTGACTGCAAAACTCTCTGAGCATTATTGAATGGTAAGTGTATTTGTGCATTTAAAGTTTAGGATTATCGTTTTCTTGATACTTTACGAAGTTAAGCTTTTTTATAAATTCATATCTACAAAAAAAAAAAAAAAAAAAAAAAAAAAAAAAAAAAAAAAAAAAAAAAGGAATAATGACATGAAAATTAGTTTTGGAGACATATAAGACTTCGATTTTTTTAGTTTATTGTTTCATGTAATATTGATAACAAAGATTGTTGATTGCTTTCTAATTGCTTGAACGGGTTTTTCTGTTAATGCAATTATTTTTTTTATCTTTAATTAATTTAGTTTTTGTTTTTAATATTTATTATTTAGTATTATTACTGATTTAATATATATATAAATTCAAATAAATTGATAATAAAATGAATTATTTCACGATGAAATAAATACGTCACAATATGTATCATTTTTATGACGAAATAATAGTCACAATATGTTGACTAATCATGACGAAATATGTTGTTACTATATCAATTTTTGTAGTGACGATT
>JAPKLY010000553.1:0-32213 GCA_026898435.1 Prunella vulgaris
GAATTAATCCTTGAGTTTGTAACCACCCAAAAGTAACTGCTACAGTTACAACCGAAAATGAATAATGATTAGAGCCCAACTGTTTTTCAATTTTGATTCTGTTAAACTGATCGCCAGTTGCCCAACTTAGAAGTTTAAACCGCTTCGTAACTGATTCTTGGTTAATTCCTGACTTGGAGTCAGTATGCTCCTTTCAGGTCTGCTGATATGATATGTCCTCAGCTGAGTCTGAGTACTCAGCTGATATCATCAGTAGACCATCATCCTGATCATTCTGACCTGACTATAAGACCTGGCCAACCATCCTGACCATCATCCTGACATATCTGTTGATCTCCTCAGCTGACTCCCTCAGCTGACCTCCTCAGCTGATTTCACCAGATGACTTTCCTGATGACCTCAGTAGACTTCCCAGATGATCCCGGCTGACCCCATCAGATGACCATCAGCAGACCTATCAGCTGACCTCCTTCAGCTGATAGTATAATGTTCAGTTAATCAGCAGTACTTGCTCATCTGATCTTTATTTCACTTTCTTTGCACCCATAACAATGTTCATACTAATTTCTTCGTACTCTTGTTGGGTGGATATGACTCTCTATTTCTTGTGCTCACTGCACTGAGCGGCCCATGTGGGAGATGTACAATGAGTAGGACAATTCTGATGAAATCAAAATTAATTAGTTAGACATATACAATTTTAAGCAAGAGAAAATTAGCCTTCTGAAAACATGTAAAATAAAATCTCTCGTTATAATTAAGGACATGTTTGCAACCGTTTCTCAAGGGATGGAATCAATTTTTCAATAAAAACATCTCTCTCACAGATTATGAATTTTAAAAGTGATTCTCTCTATTTTTTAGCGATTGAAAACTTGACTTTGAAAGAAAAAACAGATGTGCAGCTAAAACCATTCAAAATCAACCTCACAAATCCAACTTTTTTCTTCCAATGAGATATAAATTAATGATGAAGACATATAGATGATATATACCTTAGCCTTAGTCTTCTTCTCCGATGTGGCTGGTGCAACGATATCAGCCATTTCTCGTTGATTAGTTTTTTTTCCCTTTCCGCCCTGAAAACTACTTGCTGCAACTTTTAGGCTGTTTTATTAATCTTTACTAGCTATGTGTGGCTTTATATAAAATTTGCAAGCTAGGACTATACTGTCATATGATGACTCAGCGTCTCTCTCTCTCAATTAATTTATGGTATTTTATATTGTCAAATATTTTATATAGAATATTCCATATGAAAATTAATTGCAAGTATTAATTATTTGTTTCCATTAATTGCCTTTTACTCTTTCTTGGACAAAATCTATTAAATTATATACTCCTTCCCTTAAAATTTAGATTACCCAAATGAAAGGCAAAGTATTATGTGAATGATATACACAGTAAATTTTATGATGAACAACAATTTATTCTAAGTATTTTGAGATTTGATTATTTTAGAGATAAATGACATAAAATACTGTATATGAACTAACACGACAATATGTATACAAACTAATACCACACTATATATGAATTAACACCACACGTAGTATGTCATAGTGAATGAACTAAAATCATATTGTATATGAACTAACACCACACTGTATATGAACTAATACTACACTGCATATGAATTAACACTACACACCGAACTGTGTGTTACTGCGTGAAATAAAATATGTCGTTCACAAAATTATTACAGTGAGTATTACTCACATAATACCTACTCCAAATGAAATAGTTTAAATTCTAATGAAGAAACTATTTAATAGCATTAAAAAGTGTAAAATTATGTATATGGATATTTTTCTGTCTTATTGAAGAAAGTTTATAAGTTTATTATTAAAGCGTATATTGATAAATGTAGTAGAGATGTAAATTAAATAAAATTGGGTGTGGTTAATTTTATAAGGTAAAATTATTCCTTCATAAAATTGAACAATCTATAAATCTTTTAAATATTACGTACATTATCATTTTTTATTTATATGATGAGATAGTTTAATTGGTTTACACCTATTTTTGTGTCGTAAAATTTTATTTTTTATCAAATAAATTTATTAATCATGTGATATCAGAATACAAGGGTATCCCAACCCTTACATGATCCAAAGCTCACCTTCTTTATCCTATCATAACCTTTTAGAAATTGTCGTACTGAAACGATCAATTTTATTACATTAGCTTGTAGCATATCTAATTATTCTCAGCATCGTCTAATGTCACTGCTCCATTATGTGAAATTTGAGTAGTGCATCTCTATTGGTTTTCCCACCACCCAGTTCCGCGACCTAGCCCTTATCTCACCAATCATCTTGTTAATATTCAAAATCTCCTCGTTGAATGTTGTGTCATTTCTGACTTTCCAAATCACTCATCTTTTATATATCCATATGGTTTACGTAATCCTCTCTTTTTTTCCTAGTCTCAAAATTTAGCTATGTTGTTAGAAATTAATACTCGGATCAACATGTGGTACCATTACTAGCTATGTTTTGCCATTAAATTTTTTTTTACCATATATGTGAACTATTCGACAATTAATCAATAAGTGCATCGAAGTTTCATTCTCCTCTCCGTACATTGCACACTTTACTTCGCTGGAACTTGGAATGAAGCCAATACGCTGTAACTTTTCCTTAGTTGGTAGTCGATTATGTAGCAGTTTCCACATGATGGCTCGATATCTCCATGGAGCATAGCTCTTCCACAGCTTGTAAATTATTGGTTTTCATTTTTGGTCTTTACATTCTTCCTCGTCCCTCTGTCTTAATTCCCTATAAATTGATACAGTGGCGAACAACCTGTCTCTGGTGAGTCTCTAGGGTCATACGTCTCCTTTGCCCGCCTCAGAGTTATCCTGTTAAGATACAACACTAATTCATTTAGCATTATCTGTTCACTTTCCCCCAACTCTGTCCTCTATTTCATCTCCTATTTCCACCTTGACTCGTCCCATCTTCCCATCTCACTTATATTTTCATTTGGGTGTCGCTAACTATCTAGCTAGCTAAGATCTCAATGGTATTCTTAAGGGCTTATTAACTTTTTAACACCAACCCGACAAATGTCAAAATATCCACAACTATAAAGATTTTCATACTTTAAATTTTTTTGAGAAAAGTAAATTCTTAACAAAAGCCCAAGTAAACCTAACTTTTTTACAAATTAAGAAACACCATAAAGGCATGAATAAATAAATAAAAGTGAAGAAAAACACATGAGACTCCACATACGTAACTAGAAAAAGTAAATCCTCCTCCTTATTAATTTGTACATATAAGCACAATAAAAATTAGTAAGAACAGCTCATATAAATAAGAGGAAGGTCTAACGACACAAATTAAAAAAAAATCACTAAATTATACTTTAAATTTAGAGACCGCCAAAGACAGCCGCTAAATTATATTTTAAAAAAAATGGGTAAAAATTCGCTAAATTATACTTTAAATTTAGAGACCGCCAAAGGCGGAAGCGAAACTATATTTTAAAAAAAAGAATTAGGGTAAAAAATTTGCTAAATTATACTTAGATTTAGAGAACGCCAAAGGCGGTCGCTAAACTATATTTAAAAATAATTAATTGGGGTAAAAAATTTAGAGATCACCCTAGGCGGTCACTAATCACCCTAATTTAATAAAAAAAAATTGCGACTGCATCATTCGGTAGCTAATTTGTCAACAAAATGTTTAGCGATCGATTTTTGGCGGTCGTTAAATATTTTATGAGTGATATTCGTGCACCAGCAGCCATACCTCATTTTGAATGGTTTTAAATTGAATTTTTCTTATAATGTATCCCCAAAATTAGGATTAGTCTTGTATGCACCAGTTACACGGTGCAACTCAAGTTCATTTTTTAAAAGTTACACAAAATACTACTGAAAAGTTACACATGTTATTATTGAAAATGTATCTTTTATAGTGTAACTTTTCAGTAATAATTTGTGCAACTTTTCAGTAATAAATTATGTAACTTTTAAAAAATGAACTTGAGTTACACCGTGCAACTCAAGTTCATTTTTTAAAAGTTGCACAATTTATTACCGAAAAGTTACACAATTAAAGATACACTTTTCAGTAATAACACGTGTAATTTTTCAGTAGTATTTTGTGTAACTTTTTAAAAATGAACTTGAGTTGCACGGTGTAATTGGTGCATACATACAAGACTAATTCAATTTATATCTTATATAATTGTCTCAATTTATACCTACACAATTTATACCTTTTACTAATTTTTTTACCCTCCCATCCTCCCCGCCTATTTTTATTGTATGTTTATTAATTTAATAATTAGTTTATTAAAATTATTTTTAATAATTAGTTTAGGATTGTTAGGTTGTTAAATTAGTTTATACATACGTTAATTATGCATGTTAATTATACATGTTAATTATATATGTTAATAATATATGTGAGGTCGTTAAATTAGTTTAGTTTATACATGTTAATTAATTATATTAGAATTGTAATTAGATATTGTTAAATATTTTTATTAAGTGATTCTTGGTGCACTCAAAATTTAAATCAATTTGGACATAAAAAAGATGTCGTATTAACCATCCCTCCGCCCCACGCCCAATCACACTCTCCCTCTTTTCTCGACAACCAGAAATTCCTTAGTCACAATCAAATATCAGTATGTGTTCTCCAAATTCGTGGACATGGAAATTCTCAAGGAATCGCTTTCAAGGGATAGAGAATGTAAAAAGATGGGAGAGAATGAAAAAAGTGGAGGAAAGATTGAGCTGGATATAGGATAAGAGGAGGGATTTCACAAATAACATGTTTTTTATGATGATTTAAAATTCCTTCATTTTAAACATAAACTCAAATCTAAATATCTATAAATTCACCTAACTTACTTGAAAATAATTGTTATTTCTGTGTGAAATCCACGGATTTCAAATCCATCTATTCAAATGGAGCCTAGATTCACAATCAAATATCAGTATATGTTCTCCAAATTCGTGGACATGCAAATTCTCAAGGAATCGCTTTCAAGGGCTCTTATTTAGTACCACCCGTTGGCTAGGCAACTGAGACAGGGGAAGGTCTTCAACAGGTTCTTGAAGCCATAATAGAACGGTGGGAAGCCCTTTTCTCACAGCTCCGGCCCCTCCTCCCAATCAAATGGTACAAACCATTGTTTCCGTCTCGATACACAGAACCGTCATCTCGAAATCGCTCCATTGCAAAATTATTTTTGGGTAAATTGCATGAATGGTCCCATAAGATTTTTCTGTTAAAATTAATGGATTAATGTGAGACCATATCTGTTGAGCACAAATTCTCATAGGACTATATGTGCAATTTATTTTAACGGGTGGAACTAAATATGCTAAAAAAAGAACAAAAGAAGAACATAGATTAGATTTGTTGAGTACAAATTCTTATTGGACCAAAAGTGCAATTTACCCAATTATTTTTTGATTTTGCAGTTTTCCTGCTATCAATTGCAGCTTTCAGGGTTTGGCTGACTTTCGGTGGAAAAAATCACCGGAGTGATGTTCCTAAAAATAATAATTATTCCATAGGGCTAAAGAAAGTTTTTGCTGTACAATAGGATGAGCAAGCAAAAAGAATTTGTTTAAGCCTAAATTTAAAGAGAAAGTAGGAATGTATGTGTGTGGCGTCACAGAATACGACCTCTCTATATTTCATGTTGTAATTACTCAGGTGTGTATGTCTTGTTTCATTTGAATTGTTGTTGATATGGATAAAATGGTTAATGCTTATGGAATGGATATTGCTTTGTAAATAGGAAATGTATGTCCTTTGCTCTAATAGATTTTGAACAATTTATAATACCCGAAAAATATATAACTTTCGAAGAACAACTTATAATATCCAAATAACAATTTACAAAAAAAATTAACAATTTACAATACTTAAAGAACTAATTATAAATGAATAATTAATAAATAAGTAATTATCAAATAACAATCTATAGTACCCGAAGAACAAATTAAATGAGCAAAATCCGAAAAATAACTGAGTAATACCCCAAAAACAAGTCTAAGTAATGTACAAAGAACAACTTATCAATATCTCAAGAACAAGTCTAAGTAATAACTTAAGAACAACTCATCAACACCTCAAGACAAGTCTAAGTAATACCTAAAAAACAAGCCTAAATAATACTTCAAGAAAAAGTCCAAGTAATACCACAAAAACAACTTACTAATACTTCATTTTACTAATACCCCAAAAACAAGTCTATAATACCCGAAAAACAAGTTAGTAATACCCCAAGAACAAGTCTGTAATACCCGAAAAATAAGTGTAAGTAATACTTCAAAAACAACTTACTAATATCTCAATTGCTAAAAAACACAGTGTACTTGACATGTACTGTGTATTTTCAAAAAAATAAATTAAAATAAAAATTGAATATAAAATCAAGGTTGATCCTATGTACTTGGGTGCACATAAATTTTTACTTTTTTTATTTGAATTGTTTGATGGTTAAATATACATGTTAATTAGATTAGTTTATTAAATTAGTTGTTAATTAGTTGAATACGTTTAATTATATAATTAATTGATGATTATTAAAATTATGAATGTGAATTAGTTTAGTTTATGACAAATTATTATATAGTCTATTTTTATGATAGGAATCATTTTCTGATGTAAGGTTTTTTTTTGTGAATTATTTTTTGTAGATTTATTAAAAAGTGGTTCATGATATGAACCATTTTTCATACAATACCTACTCTTAGTTTAATAAAATTTATTGTTAAGTAGTTGAAGAATACTAGTTTATTAGTTGACAATTAAAATAATACATGTTAATTAGTTGATTAGTATGTTGAATCCAGTTAGTTAGTTAATTATTTAGTTGAGTATGTTTAATTATCTTCGATTATATATAAAATTAGTTGATATTTAATTTAATTTAAATTTATATAGATGAGTCAATCAGATGAGGTTCAGGGTAGAGGTAGAGGGAGAGGGAGGGAGGGGATGACCGCTCCCATTCCCTGAGGTCCGACGGGACTTAATGATGATGTCATCCTCACAGTCATTCTCCCATGCGACTGGCTCCTCCTCAGCTGCTGGATCATCTTCACGGCAGCATCCTCTACAGGTTAGTCATATCAGTATTATGTCGTCTGACAGGATGTAAGTACTTCTTAATTATTTTTTAATTTTAATTTATTTATGTCTATAATTAATATAAATTTTTTATTTATGCAGCTTGCTTTCTAGTAACAAGGTTGCTCATGTCGTCTATGAAAGACTTGACTAGCGATTTGTGTTCGCATACAAATGCACTTTTCTATAAGTGTACATGATCTTGTAGTGGTAAACTGACCAAGTTATAAATATAAAATCCATGGGAAGCAATGAGACAATTCTAATTATATGGATTGTGTGAATTTTGGAATCAAATAAACAAGAATGAAATTGCAAATTTGGTTTCTATCTAATGACTAATTAAAGCAGATAATAAAAGCAACTAAATATCAAGAATCAAGAACTAGCTAACTAACATGTAAGTGTGCAGAATGGTGAAATGCTTAGGGTGAATTCCGTTATTTACCTGTTACAATCAATTGCCTTAAAAATTCCTTTATAAAGGTCATCTAATATTGAGTGAATCAGACATTATTGTCCTGGCAAAATAGAACTCTCATTCATATCTCAACACCATAGTAGTCTTATTCTCAGTTTCTAAGCATCTCTCAATGTCATAGGAACATTAACCCAATATCCTAAAATACATTATTATCAATTGAATACTCTTATCCTCCCCACTCAACTCTTGTATTTTTGGGACTCAAATATTAATCAATAGAAATTAAAACCCTAAGTGTCTTAGTGACCTACTAAAAAAACTCATCTCACCAAAATACCTACAAAAGAAATTAAAGACAAAGATTATAATGATTCATAATTTCCTTAACCCAAAGCAAAGGGCCTAGCTCATAACTAATGTGTGAACAGGAACAAATGAGACAAAAAGAATCATACAAAATAACATAAATTGATAAAAATAAGACAGACGTTACCATGAAAATCAATGATTTATACATGGTTCTTAAAGTAGCCACAATCAATGATCATCGAAAATGGGATATCGATGATGCGATTGGTGTACGATCTGCATCATACTCTTTGAGAGTATAGTAGTTCTCACAACTACGAGATATTAGATATCTCATGATGGATGCACAAATACTTTGAAGAGTATTGGCATACCCAACCAAGAAACTGTTTGATGTATTCTATTTACGTGTCTACGGGAATATCGGTTTGTGGAGTGGTGTATTAGTCCTATGACTTGAGGTCAATACACACGGCATGTACGGAATGATGGGCTTTGACCATGACCGACGCTTGCACTCTCAACGGAGTAAATATGGCATGTGTTGGGCACATCACGAAGTATATGTGCGTTGTAGTTGAGCCAAGATAGGATTCGTTCCTCAAATAGAATTAGAGAGAATATTCATCTTCTCATAGCTAATTGGATCGTTAGTCATTGGCCAATGCACGTCGTATTTGAAATAGTGTTCAAATATGACAACATGATCAATTAGCAGAATGAGATAATATGATCAAGTTATTGGAATAGACACATTATTATATTCTAGACTTAATTGGAGTATTCGTGAATGAAAGGACTGTATCACTTTGAACTTCACATTACAGGCTGTTGATGTATCCTCGCAACATACCTCATATGTTGAGATTATCTGGTTTATTGTCTAGGGTTCAATTAAGACCATTAGTTTAACTAATCGCTTGACATATGAGGGCCCATGGGTCACACAATAAGTAACCCACGTTTACGAATTAAGTTGGTCAGATTAAATATTTGATTAGATCATAGATATTTAATTAATGGAGAATTATAATAATTCTATTTAATAGAATTATTAATACTTAATTAAATTAGATTTAATTAAATAAGATGATATATTAAATATGTCATAATAATAATATATTAAGTATATTATTATATAT
Organism: Prunella vulgaris; assembly: GCA_026898435.1. Classification (NCBI taxonomy): domain Eukaryota; kingdom Viridiplantae; phylum Streptophyta; class Magnoliopsida; order Lamiales; family Lamiaceae; genus Prunella; species Prunella vulgaris. Next base: position 8,982 of record JAPKLY010000553.1, read on the forward strand.
ATTATATGGTAAAGATTATATTTGATATCTTATAGATATGGAAATACTTTACTATATATATGGGTTATGGAACTCATAAACAATAAGTCTAAAAATCCCTAATATTCTCCACAAATTCCAAGAGTGAGTTTTTCCTAGCGAACTCGACCATAAGGCAATTGATTGCAAGTTCGTAGACGAGGATTACGTGGATACGATAGTAGAGGGATCCGACTACGAAGCACTGTAAGGATATATTTAATTATTCTTGCTAAATCATATCTTATACATTCATGCGTCCAATTCGTTGTTGGTGAATTTTAATTCTTCCGCTGCTACAAATATGTGATTTGTAACTCTATAACCCAACAGTGGTATCAGAGCTTCAGGTTTTGATTAATGGTTGTGTAATATGTTTATGTGCTTTTGTTGATACACTATGTGTATGTATATATTTTTTAAAATATATTATGGCCGATAATTTTTTATTTTAGAAATCAATAATGTTTAATGTTTTCGGGAAAACATAAACGAAATTTGTTGTATTGTGGATTACTGCAATTATTTGAGTAACCAACTAGTACTGCCGAAATTGATTTTATAAATTGTTTGAGCAACCAACTTTTTAATCCTCAAATTATGTGTTACGTTTTTAAAGTCAAATTCATTAAGATGGTTTTCTATTAACATTAGAATTTGATTTTATATTGTGAATTAACAAAACCTGGATTAACATAGATAGAATATGCCAGTAACCTATCTTTGGGTTTTGAAACTAACGCTCGCAATTACTGGTTAGTGAATTCAAGGACTTCATATGCCGTACTACGTTTTACAAAAAAAAAAAAAAAAAATCATTGAAATCGATAGTGGTTAATCAGGAAACTGGGTTTCCTTCACTTTCGAGAATCACCGACTCGCTGGACATGCTCCTCGCCGGACGCTCGCCGCGATCCACCCATCTGCCGTCGTTTTCTTTTTGCCGTTCGACGGCGAATTGCGGCGACGGGCAGGAATAAATCGGCGACGCAAGGTTTGTGCCCTGGTAATCGCGCCTCTGTCACGAGTCGAGCGGGGGCACTATTCGTTCAGTGCGAAGCACGACAAGCGGCTGCTTTGGTCGCGGAGGGCTGCGCGGCGCTAGGATTTCACTGCGCTAGGCGTAGCGTCGCGTCCCTCGTCTGCTGTGCGCCGGAGGCCGCCGGGTTTGTCCTGATTCCTGTGTGCGTGTGTGCTACGCCAGGCGTAAATAACCTGGGTTCTGGGTTGAGAATTTGATTCTCCCCGTGCCCCTCCTTGCAAATATCCTATTATTTATAAAATAGTCCCTGATTTTTTATAAAAAGATTTTATAAATATAAAGTCTTGTTTGACTATTTAAATTTATAAAATTCAGTTTTTTTAATTTAAGGGATTGTTTGATAAATTAAATTGTGATAAATTTGATAAAATTATATATTGGGTAAAATAATTTTTGAATTTTTTTGAAATTAGCCAAGGTTTGGAACTTGTTGGTATTTCTAAAATTGACAATATTTAATCTACAAAAATTCATTAGTTTGCACATTTATTTGATTTATGTGCTATGTGATAATTAAATGATTTTATCATATTAATTTATTTTATAATAAAGCATGATAATTTGATTAATTGCTTTACTTGCATAACTATTATGTGATCTTTAATTTATATTAATAGTTATAGTCTGTTATATTGTCTGGGTAGGCGGCACCCAATATTTGTCGAACCGTAAATCATGTTTGGGTAGACGGCACTCAATATTTGTTAGACTGTAAATCATGTTTGGGTAGACAGCGCCCAATATTTGCTCCTTTAGAATGAGAATGATTGATTGGATCTTGTTTAAGCAATTAAATACCCCGGCTTCAAATGTTCCTCAATTAAAATATGGTTATCGTTTAGAATGAATGATGTCTTCCATCATAATTAAAAGAAAATCGGAGATTTCATTCCATGAGTATTTAAGGCCCAAGTCTTTTGCTCGAAGTTACATCTTACGGAACTTTTATAGGGACACGAAGTGTCGCCGTGTGATGGTTGTTAACCACCTAAATTGTTTCACTAGCCCAACCAGGGGAACAATGAGGGGACATCGTGTTAGGGTTATACTAGAAAGTATGCTTTTATTTTGTATAACTAAACTGAATCTTTGAGCTTTATCTGAAATAAATCTTTTATCATTGCGCTTTAGAGCCCAAGCAGGGGAACAATGAGGGGACATCGATCGAACTAGGTTCAATCAACTAGGAATTGCATATATTGCAATTGGTTTTGAGACCTACCAGTTATGCTATCGCAGTAATCAGCCCAAGCATGTGCTGTGGTAGTAGGAATGTGGATCCTAGTTCATTACTGTTTATATTAGATATAAATTTGTACTCTTCCGATAAGGTCGTTGAGATTCGTTCTGGAATCAAACAAATTGGCTGGGCCAAACTTTCTGAATTGGCATCGCAACATGCGTTTGGTGCTAAGATAAGAAAAGATTGAGTACGTGTTGGACACGCCAATCCCCGAAACCCCTGCTGCCGGATCTTCAGAGTCTGCTACGTTTGACGTTGCAGCTCAGAAGAAGCATCAAGAAGATGCGAAACAGGCGCAGTATGTTATGCTGCTTGGGATGAACCCAGAGCTTCATAGGCAACATGAGAAAATGGATCCCTATGAGATGCTCAAACACCTGAAAGATATTTTTTACTTTGAATCTCGCTCCGAGAAATATGAGGTCATGCGAGATCTGTTTAGGTGCCGCATGTCTGAAGGAGGGAAGGTTTCACCTCATGTCCTGAAGATGATAGGGCTAATCGAGAAACTAGGGTCCCTAGACATTAAGCTAGGGGACGATGTTTCCGTTTATGCTATTCTTCAATCGCTTCCGGATTCATTTTCTAGTTTCGTGGTGAACAATAATGTGAATCAGATGGTAGCAACAATGCCTGAATTGCATAACATGCTCAAAACTTTTGAGGCAACTACCACTCAGGAAAGGAGTGTGCTCATGGTGAGCTCTTCTGCTAAATCTGGCCATAAAGGCAAGAAGAAGCGGAATAACAAGGCTAAGAAAGGTTCTAAGCCAAATATCCTAAAGCCTAAGGGTGGTATTCAAAAGAAAGAGAGGGTAGATAAGGTTGTGTGTCTCTACTGCAAAGAGAAGGGACACTGGAAGAAGGACTACAAGGTTCTAGCTGCTGAGAAAAGAGCATTAGGTGCATCTGGCACTGGAACAGGTATGTTTGTCATTGAGATAAATATGTCTACTACTAGTTCTAACTGCTGGGTATTAGATACCGGATGTGGCTCACACATTTGTACAAATGTGCAGGGTCTCAGGTAAAGCGGAGCGGTTAGACCGGGTGAAATCGTCCTACGCGTGGGAAACGGAGCACGAGTTGCTGCGGAACGTGTAGGGACATATACTAAAGACTTACCCAGTGGGTATAAATTAGAACTTAATAATTGTTATTTTGTTCTGTCTATTACTAGAAACATTATTTCCATTCCGATGTTAGACATTGAAGGGTTTTCCTTCCATTTTTCTAATAGTAGTTGCTACTTTATGTTCAATGGTACTGTTTATGGGAATGCTTCTCTTGTGAATGGTTGATATTTGTTGAATTATGGACATGATATTCTTAATGTGCAAAATAAAAGACTTAAACTTAGTAATCAGGAAAATCCTACCTTCTTGTGGCACTGCAGACTTGGTCATGCCAATGAGAAAAGAATTGCAAGGTTAAGAAAGTTAGACTACTTAACCCCATTTGACTTTGAGTCTTATGGAAACTGTGAATCTTACCTTAAAGGAAAAATGACTAACAAACTTCTTTGTGGGAAAGGGGTACAGGCCAAAGAGGTGTTAGAGTTAGTTCACACAGATGTGTGTGGACCACTGCCAACTCTAGCAAGAGGTGGTTTCAGATACTTCATTACTTTTACTGATGACCTCTCTAGGTTAGGATATGTATATCTTATGAGACACAATCTGAAGCCTTTGAGAAGTTTAAGGAGTATAAAGCTGAGGCAGAGAAACAACTTGGTAAAAGTATTAAAACTCTTCGATCTGATCGAGGAGGGGAATACCTTAGCCATGAGTTCCTGAAATATTTAAAGTTGCATGGAGTCCAGTCTGAATGGACACCTCCTGGAACGCCACAAATAAATGGTGTATCCGAAAGGAGGAATCGAACCCTGTTTGACATGGTCAGATCCATGAGTTTCTCCTCTCTTCCAATATTCCTATGGGGTTATGCACTCCAAACCTCAATTTACATTCTGAATAGGATTCCATCTAAATCAGTTGAGCGAACACCATATGAATTGTGGTGTGGTAAAAAACCATCATTCTCACATATCAAGACGTGGGGTTGCCCCGCTTATGTGAAAAAGATGCTCACTAATAAGTTGGAATCTAAAGGTGAAAAAGGTTATTTTGTGGGATATCCTAAGGAAACAAGAGGATATTATTTCTATCTTCCTGCGAATCAAAAGGTTATTGTTTCTAGACAGGCGATGTTCCTTGAAAACGACTACGTCTTTAAGGAACAAGGTCGTAAAAAGATAGAACTTGAAGAAATTTAAGAACCACAAACTAACACTGAGGCTGAGAACTTATTGGACAACCACGACAAGGAATCAATGGGAGCATTCAGTGAATCTCATGGTGGAAGCCTAACACTAGGTGATCGTCTTCCAGCCAGTGGGAGTATAATTGGAGATATCTCGCATACGCAAGAAACTCCAAATAGAGTAAATGAGAATGATATGGATATTGTTCGATCTCCTGCTCAAGAAACGCAAGAAAGCATAGCTCTTGAGAATTCTCTAGGCATTGATCAGATGATCACTGGAGAACCTCCTCACAATCAGAATGTACAGTCTGCACAAATGCGGCTCCGTAAGTCTTCTAGGATGCATCGTGCACCTGTTAAGCTCAACCTTCTCTTGGAGGAACACGATAACGTGGAAATCCTGGATAAGGACGATCCTAAGACTTATTCTGAAGCAATATTAGATATTTATTCAGGGAAGTGGCATGAAGCCATGAAATCTGAAATGGACTCGATGTACGTTAATCAAGTTTGGGACTTAATTGAATTGCCTAAAGGGGTTAGACCCATTGGCTGCAAGTGGGTCTTCAAAAGGAAGACTGACGCAGATGGCAAAGTACAAACCTATAAAGGTAGGTTGGTGGCAAAAGGTTACAGTCAAAGAGAAGGCATTGACTATGATGAAACCTTTTCACCAGTTGCGAAAATCAAGTCTATTCGGATTTTACTTGCTGTAGCTGCATACTATGATTATGAGATTTGGCAGATGGATGTCAAAATAGCTTTCCTTAATGGATTCATTGATAAGGAAGTGTTTATGACACAATCGGAAGGTTTTGTATCCAAGTCAAATCCAAATCTAGTGTGCAAGCTGAAGAGGTCCACCTACGGACTGAAGCAAGCTTCTAGGAGTTGGAACATCCGCTTGATGAGGCTATCAAGTCATTTGGTTTCGTTAGAAATGCGGAAGATCCCTGTGTTTATAGGAAACGCGATGGAAATAACATTGTTTTCATTATCGTGTATGTGGATGACATATTGATTTTGGGAAACAATATTCCGTTAATGCAATCCGTGAAAGATTGGTTGTCCAAGACCTTCATGATGAAGGACTTGGGTGAAGCCTGCTACATCCTTGGGATAAAGATTTATAGAGATAGATCTAGAAGGATGTTAGGGCTGTCACAATCCACCTACACAGATAAGGTACTGAGGCATTTTTCTATGGAGAACTCTAAGAGAGATTCTCTACCGACAAGTCATGGGATCAAGCTCTCAAAGAAGGATTGTCCTTTCAATGAGAGTGAGATCGAACACATGAAGAAAATCCCATATGCTTCTGCCATTGGGTCGATCATGTATGCCATGACTTGCACTAGACCCGATGTGGCCAAAGCTGTTAGCATAACTGGTAGATACCAGCAGAATCCGGGTGAACCTCACTGGATTGCTGTGAAGAACATTCTAAAGTATCTTAGACGAACTAAGGAATGTTTCTTAGTCTATGGTGGACAACCAGAGTTAGAAGTGACTGGATTCACTAATGCTAGTTTTCAGTCTGATTGCGATGACTACAAGTTGCAGTCAGGTTATGCATTCACACTCAACGGTGGAGCGGTGAGCTGGAATAGTTCCAAGCAAAAATAACTACAGATTCAACAACCGAAGTTGAGTACATTGCTGCATCAGAAGCCGCAAAAGAGGTTGTCTGGATTTTACAGTTCTTGAAAGAACTAGAGGTAGTTCCGAGCGTCAGTCGTGCAATAAAGTTGTATTGTGATAATACTGGTGCGGTTGCTCAAGCAAAGGAACCAAGATCTAATAATAGAAACAAGCATGTACTTAGGCGTTATCATTTTATCCAAGAGATCATAGCGAGAGGAGAGATAGAGTTGGAACGAGTCCTCACCGAGGATAATCTTGGAGATCCTTTCACTAAGGCACTTAGTGTGCATGTACACACCAGACACTTTGAGAGTCTAGGTATTAGGCATATGGGTGATTGGCTCTAGGCCAAGTGGAGATTGTTAGTATATATGTCTTAGAAGACAATCATTTTAGGAGGACATAGTACTTGATCGTCATTCAGTTGTTTATATTATAGACTTCATTTAATAATATTTTGCATTACACTTTATTGAATACTCCCTCCGTCCCAGAGGAACTTGCAAGTTTTTCTTTTCGAGACGTCCCACAGGAACTTGCAAGGCTAAAAATGGAAACCCTTTTATAAACTTCACCCTCACAATATCTATATATTTACACAAAATGCCACTACTTTTTAACTTTTTGGGCCCACATTACACTCAATTCAACTAACTTTTTTACTTTTTACATAAAATTTTACCAAATTAACCCTCAAAACACTACTTTTTTTTACTTTATTCCATTTTTTTCTTAATTTGTGTGTCCTTTCCCCCTTGCAAATTACTCCGGGACGGAGGGAGTATTATGTTTGATTGTTTGCATGTTATTAATATTTGTGTTCCCATTAACTTATATCGTCATTAAGGACATGGTTCTTAAAGTAGCCACAATCAATGATCATCGAGAATGGGATATCGATGATGCGATTGGTGTGCGATCTGCATCATACTCTTAGAGAGTGTAGTAGTTCTCACAACTACGAGATATTAGATATCTAATGTTGGATGCACAAATACTTTGAAGAGTATTTGCATACCCAACCAAGAAACCATTTGATGTATTCTATTTACGTGTCTACGGGAGTATCGCTTTGTGGAGTGGTGTAATAGTCCTATTACTTGAGGTCAATACACACGACATGTACGGAATTATGGGCTTTGTCCATGACCAACGCTTGCACTCTCAACGGAGTAGATATGGCATGTGTTGGGCACATCACGAAGTATATGTGTGTTGTAGTTGAGCCAAGATAGGATTCGTTCCTCAAATAGAATTAGAGAGAATACTCATCTTCTCATAGCTAATTGGATCTTTAGTCATTGGCCAATGCACGTCGTATTTGAAATAGTGTTCAAATATGACAACATGATCAATTAGCAGAATGAGATAATATGATTAAGTTATTGGAATAGACACATTATCATATTCTAGACTTAATTGGAGTATTCGTGAACGAAAGGACAGTATCACTTTGAGCTTCACATTACAGGATGTTGCTGTATCCTCGCAACGTACCTCATATGTTGAGATTGTCTGGTTTATTCTCTAGGTTTCAACTAAGACCATTAGTTTGACTAATCGCTTGACATATGAGGGTCTATGGGTCACACAATAAGTAACCCACGTTTATAAATTAAGTTGGTCGGATTAAATATTTGATTAGATCATAGATATTTAATTAATGGAGAATTATAATAATTCAATTTAATAGAATTATTAATATTTAATTAAATTAGATTTAATTAAATAAGATGATATATTAGATATGTCATAATAATAATATATTAGATATATTATCATATATATTATATGGTAAAGATTATATTTGATATCTTATAGATATGGAAATACTTTACTATATATATGGGTTATGGGACTCATAAACAATAAGTCTAAAAATCCCTAATATTCTCCACAAATTCCAAGAGTGAGTTTTTCCTAGCGAACTCGATTTTGGAATTACCATAAGGCAATTGATTGCAAGTTCGTAGACGAAGATTATGTGGATACCATAGTAGAGGGATCCAACTACGAAGCACTGTAAGGATATATTTAATTATTCTTGCTAAATCATATGTTATACATCCATGAGTCCAATTCGTTGTTGGTGAATTTTAATTCTTCCACTGCTACAAATATGTGATTTGTAACTCTATAACCCAACAGGCTGCTGCAATGGAGCTTCGTAATAGAGAATAGGCAGATACCCGGTGAACATGTGTTGGTTTCAGGTCTTGCGGCGGTGAGAATTGGCTCCAGCGGTTTAGAAGTGTGCTTCAGATCGGCGTGACAGAGTTATGGATCGATGGTGGCTTGGATAGGATTCCGAAATACAATCAACGACAGAGTTGAGGCGGAATTTGTTTAAAGTGAGCTGGGCTGTGTATACGAGTGTTTGTTGCTAAAATTCTGGTGGTAAATGATGTGGATTGATTGCTGCAGTGGTTTCACTGGATGATTATGTGGCAGTGGCATGGTAGTGTTTGTTGTTTGGTTATAGTTGGTGAAACTGGCTGGGGCCCATCATTTGTGTTCTTAATCCATCTTATTCGAACAAAGCATAAAAATTGCCAAAATTAGTGTAAAACATGACCTTTTCAATTAAATCAAATAGATAGCAATTAAGGTCTTAAATGCATGCAAAATATTAAAAATTCATCTCTAAATGAGCATAAATTGATGCAAATATGATCCTAATCACTCCCTCAAACTAGAATATTGTTCGTCTCGAGCAATGAATCGATCAAATCTAGGGAAATATTGGAATCATTTAGTCATCATCATATCATCAAGTTCCACACAACACAAACTCATAAGTGTTCAATCAATCATTCTCATCATATCAACTTCGAGTCTAGTTATCAAGAACCAATAACACATGAAACAAATTCTGTTAGGGTTATACTAGAAAGTATGCTTTTACTTTGTATAACTAAACTGAATCTTTGAGCTTTATCTGAAATAAATTTTTTATCACTGTGCTTTAGATAAATATGAATGTTATTTATTTACTGCAATCCGTTCATATAATAGTACAAGTTACACTATAGATAAATGTGGTGATCCCCGGATAACTCACAGCAAGATCACATTATCAGTTTCTTGTAACAAGTACTAAATTCACTACCTAGATGGGATTTGAACACCCCATTGGTAAACGGTTGATGTGTAAATCCCAGATTGACTTATCTTGACCAAGGGATTGCACTAGTGCATGATGATACATTGAAGAGGACCTACAGAGAGGTAATTCTTCCGTACTGATTTATAGGATGAAGAATTAGACCTCAGTGATCGTTTATTTCTAAACCTCTGTCCCTTAAAAAGGACTGTGTGTGATCCGTGCGTGGCACTTTAATTTGTTATCGGTAGAGAGTCAATAAGACTCAATACTTTGCATCTTGGGTGACGCCATTGAGAACATGACAGTTGCTAAGATTTAATACAGAGGAACGTGTGCTTGGAGAGTCTTGCATGATTAGTCCCCTTGGTGGGCTCTAAACGTTCGTCATACTAAATCTTGCAAGTGGAATTTGTTTCTGGTATGATGATGGAGAAGAGTTGTCCTTACTCCAAGGATAATATGTTAAATTAATTAAAGCGTTGAGTGGCATGATTAATTAACGGACAAGAGAATCTTAAACACGGGAAATAATGACCGGGAGCCATATGACTGTAATATGGGTTAAATGGATAGTGCAACATTAATCCTATAGTGGAGTGAGATTAATGTTAATGGGTTGAATGACATTGGGCTCAATGTTAGAATTCAAGGCCCATTGGGATGTCCAATCTTAATTCTCCTAAAGGCCCCTCAAGTAGCCCAATTAAATGTCCAACAATTGACAAGGTGTTTAAAATAAAAGAAATAATTTTGGGGCCCAAATGATTGAGTTTTTTGAAAATTATATATATATTAATATATGAGATATTTTATGGAAAATAGATATGTATCTTGAATACAAGAATATCTAATAAAATCAAGATCTCATGGAATTAAATATATATTATTATTTTTCAAAAATTATATGATTGAGAATATCTAGAATTGAATATTTGATATTCAAGATTAGAATATTTGATATTCATGATAATCAAGATTTGAAATATTAGATATTCAAGATATTCAAGATCTTGTATTCTCACTATAAATATGAGATGATACAAGACTTCATATTCATTCTTGTGAGAGGGTAATTTTCGAAAATTACCAGTGAGTTAGACAACAAAATATTTTCTTCCTTGTGTTGTGATTATTCGTGTGGCCTCCCACCGGGTGCACGAATAAGGACAAGGGAATACTTGAGAAGGCTTTTGGGTTTATCAAGTTGAGGGTCTCAAGAAGGACGCCTTCAAGTTCATTGTTGATACTTCGGCTATAGAGGATCTCAAAGGACGCCTTTGATGTCAACAGCCTTGCGAAAGCAGCTCAACCAAATAATGTCTTTTGTCTCAGAAACTGTCTTTTCTCCAAGAGGTATAATTCACTAAATCCCTTAGTTCCGCATGTTTAGGGCTTTATGTGATATTATTTGTTCATATGTTTTGCATGCAAAGCCTGTTGTTGGGTATACAATTATATGATTTAATTATGTTTAAATCATGATATTAATTGTAGGCTTAAATTTGTATTTAGCGTAAATCCCGTATAGATCCGCGTTTAATTCCCCAACAATTCAACTCAGCATAATCCTGTCTATGGTGTATCACTCATCACTCAAGTCTATGGGTTAAATTTCAGCACTCAATGTCACTCTCAATAGCTGCACTGCCATAAGCTTGTCTATTGTCTACATTCTCGACTAATGTAAAAATAAGTCAATTGCAAATCAATGAGGACTTTTCATTTGGCTGTAATGTTGGCTCTTTGGTTAGGGTAGGAATCTTTTGGATAAAAGTGACTTAAGGGGTTAGTAGAGCAAAAAATTTCTTACATTTTACCTCTTTGAGACTCACATATTGCATTCAACACATTCCCCACTCTACATTTCACTTCACTTTTTTTTCTTTGCTTTTCGTTTCCCACTCTTTTTTTTTTCTCATTCTTTTCTCAACATCACCTTGTGTTTTGAGGCAAAGTCCCAATCTTTTTTTTTTCAAAATTTCAACAACAATTCCCTTTTTCTTTTCTTCACAACACGATTCACAGTAATTCCCAATCAAAAAAATCAAGCTCTACTATCCCTTAGGTAAAAAAGGCTATGCAGAATCTTAAACATGCTGCCAATAAAATAGGATATAAGGCTCAAACGGGCTGACTAGGGAATCAATGAACTCAGGTAGGGACAATATGGCTAAGTGACTCATGTAACTCAAGGATGGCCTCATCTCATTTTTGTAAATTTCTTACTTTGTGTAATCTCAAATCAGACTCAAGGCAAGTTCTAGAGTGACAACATACTAAGAGGATCACACAATAAGAAACTTCATATGTAAATGAACAGGAATTGGCTCAAGTTTCACAGGCTATGTAATTGTGACAAATTTTATTAACTCAATATGATTTCAACTCAACTCTAAGCATCAGAGCGTCAATGACTTACACCCTCTACTCAAACACAATAAAAACTCTTGTATACTTCACTCAACAATACAAATATTCACTTCTCAATCCAATGTTACCCTATTCATACCTTATGTATCTACACATTTCAACATACTCAAATATCTCAACAAGACTGCGGATCACAAAACTATCAAGAAAAAGGGGTAGGTGCGCCTGTGCAAATGTATAGAAGTTCAATCAAATATAACATACACTCCCCCCCTCCCCCAAAACTTAGAACTTGCTATGCAATTCTAAGGTTGAGCACAAGGTGTCCATCTGAGACTCATACCAAAACGAAACAACTCAACACTTATACAGGCATATTCCCACAACTCATAGATCACAAACATCAACTAGAGCAACAAGAAAAAAGTATGTGCGCCTGTGCAGTGTACGCATAAAAATAGTAAAAATGATCACTCCCCCGAACTTAGAGATTACTAAGATATTTTAAGTTTGAGTTTGTGGTACCTCAGCCTGCACCAATTTACTCATTTTCTTCAAACCAGCACAATTTCTTCTCTTGTTTCCTTTTGCGCGCCACCATCCAAAATCTACAAACCACACACTCGGAGAAAAACAGAGATTAACAAACTACCAAATCAAGAAAAAAAACAAACAGAAATAAACAAAAGCAATAAAAGAAAATAGGTTGCCTCCCATTCAGTGCTATTTTTAACGTCCTATGTCGGACGATACCTCATATGCTCAACGAAATGACCAAGGATAACGATCCTCCATGCCATTGTATCTCAAACTTTTAGCCTCGAAGGCAAGGAGGCTCATACCATGAGTATTCCAATTTCCAATCTTCATCTTCTGTCTAGGCTTACATGCATCTCCTTTTTCTATTCCCACATTCATCTCTATCCATTCTTCTCCCCTTTTCTCGAGAATTCCCAAGAGTCTCTTTAATTCCACCTTTTCATCAAACATGTAAGAAGGAAAAATAAAATCAATAGGAATAATATCAAGTGAAGTAGAAAAGGTTAAAAGTTCAGGATTGCTCATTTCGCTCTCCAATTCTTCTTCTACTTTTTCTTGACTTTTTTCCTTAATTTTGCTCGTGTCCATCAAGGGACATTCCTCTACATCTCCTTTGGATAGTGGAATGACATCTTCATCCACTTCACTTAGGACCTCTTTTTTCTCTCCCTCTTCTTTTTCTTCTTGATTCTTATTAATACTGAAAGCATAAGGAATGTAAATCCTTTCTCATAGTGCAGGTTTATTGTGTAGTTTAGAACACCATTTTTCTCAATGTATCTATGAATATGATCAAAAATAGTTTCTTTCGGTTCATCTTCTTCTATCTCTTCTTTATTCAAAGTCATAGGAGGGGGAGAAGGAGGAGTATATGAGTATGGATCTTGATAGGGATAAGGATAAGGATAAGGATAAGAATAGGGATCGGAACATGACTACGTGTATGGTTGAGGAGGATAAGAGTATTGTTGTAGAGGAGGTTAGTTGTATTGAGGTGGTGGATAGTATAGTGGAGGTGGATATAAGTAAGGGTTTCTCATCTTCTCCATGAGCATCATCATCATGCTCTTCAGGCTTTTGTTTTCTTTTTCCAATTGAGCTACAATGTCATGATAATTCATAAAGCCTATGTCGTATCTTTTCATCCTTTTCAATGAAGCTCACTCTTACAAAAGAATCAACAAGTATCAACGCTCACCAGGTAAATAAGAGCAAACAAAAGAAAACACACAAAATCTGAAATTAAACTATCTATGTTGCCTCCCCGACAACTTTGCCAAATATTTCACTAGCGATTTGTGTTCTCACACAAATGCACTTTCCTACAAATGTATAGGATCGTGTAGTGGTAAGTTGGCCAAGTAATAAATATCGAATCCACGGGAAGCAATTAGACAAATCTAATTCTATGGTTTATGTGAGTTTTGGAATCAAATAAACAAGAATGAAATTGCAAATTTGATTTCTATCTAACGACTAATTAAAGCATATAATAAAAGCAACTAAATATCAAGAATCAAGAACTAGCTAACTAACATGTAAGTGTGCAGAATGGTGAAATGCTTAGGGTGAACTCCGTTATTTGCCAGTTACAATAAAATGCCTAAAATTCATTTATAAAGGCCATCTAATTAGTGAGTCAGACATTACTGCCCTGCTAAAATAGAACTCTCATTCATATCTTAACACCCTAGTAATCTTATTCTCAGTTTCTAAGCATCTCTCAATGTCATAGGAACATTAACCCAATATCCTAGAATCCATTATTATCAATTGAATAGTCTTATCCTTCTCTCAACTCTAATATTATTGTGATTAGGACTCAAATATTAATCAATTGAAATTAAAACCCTAAGTGTCACAGTGACCTACTAAAATGACTCATCTCATCAAAATACCTACAAAAGAAATTGAAGACAAAGACTATAATGATTCATAATTTCCTTCAGCCAAAACAAAGGGTCTAGCTCATAACTAATGTGTGAACAGGAATAAATGAGACAAAAAAAATCATGCAAAATAACATAAATTGATAAAAAATGTGACAGATATAACCAGGAGTAATTGAGGCAATAGAAATTAACAAAAATAATATAAATAAATTAAACATCGGAAAGATTATAACAAAAATGAATAAAATAACTAATACTCATAAAATCTAATTAGAACTTGAAATTAAAATTAAACCAAACTAATCAAAATAATCTCTAAGAATCCCAAAACAAGAATTAAACATAAAAAATCCAAAAAAAAAAAAATTCTAATCCCCTACTGCGTCAAAACCCCTCAGTCTAACTACTGTCATCTAAACTACTAACTAAAACTAATGCGTCCCTACTACCTAATGTGTAATACCTCCGAAAATAATGTACTGCCAATATATAAATACCTACTCCCTTTTCTATTCCATCAGCAATTGGGCCAAGTGAAAATAAGTAACTTGGGCTTCATAAATAAAAATGGGAATTGGGCCCAAACAATTAGAATATTTAACGAACAGTTATCCTGAAAAAGTCACAGAAAGCTCGGGATAATCGGATGAACGATCCTACGGGGCAAGACATCACCAAGCATCGGGCTGGCTCTCGAGCTATCTACGAGCACGACCTTGTTTATGTAAGTATTTAATATTTTTTAATACTCAATTATAAATTTAGTTTATTTTTTATTTATTTATATAAATTTGATTAATTGCACTTAAGTTTAGAAAAGATATTTATTTTTCTATTTTATAAAAATTATGATTTTTAAAGCAAAAGACATACTATATATTTATTGAAGCCATTTAAAGAAATAAATCAAGAAAGGTATCACAATGGAGGGGGCTTCAATTTATTTGGGAGAGCATAAATTCGGCCCAGCAACATGAAGCCCCATTCCAAATTATAAAAGGAAAGCCCAATTTGTGAACTCATTTCAGTAACTCATTTTGTCAACTACTTCTATCTTGTGGTCAACTATGAGATGGAAAGGAAACTAATTGAAATGAAAGAAAGCTTAAGTTTATCTCACGAACCAAATAAGGTGTTAGTGATTTTAGATGTTTAATACGATTATAGATTTTAAGCTTAAGCTTTGATTTAATTATTTTTAATTTATTTTGTTATTATTGTTGATTTTATTAGTTGAATTTTTTGTGTTTTGATTAATTATTAGTACGTCTATATATGTAATGGTGCTTGATATATTATGAGAGTTGTGTGAACATGATTAAGTGTATTAGTGAAGGTCGTGATTAATTAAATGTGTAATTATTGCTTCTAAACAATTTGAGAGATGATAGATTGCATTAGAGCCTCGTCATTAGACACTTGAGCTTGTATTTGGTAGCGAAAAGTGAAGTATTAGAATGACGCTTAATAGCATGTTTGGGAACACCTCAATGCAAGGCTATATTACCAAATGGGGAAAGTGTTGCCTTTCATAACTTTTCACCCTATTTAGCTTATTGTTAGCCTTAAATAATTAGTAATTGTGTTTGATATATTTTGAGAGTTGCATGAACATGATTAAGTGTATTATTGAAGGTCGTGATTAATTAAATGTGTAAGATTGCTTCTAAACAATTTGAGAGATAATAGATTGCATTAGAGCATCATCATTAGACACTTGAGCTTCTATTTGGTAGCGAAAAGTGAATGATTAAAATGACGCTTAATAGCATGATAGGGAACACCTCAGTGCGAGGCTATCTTACCGAATGGGGAAATTGTTGTCTTTCATAACTTTTCACCCTATTGAGCTTATTGTTAGTCTTAAATAGTTAGATATTTTTTTAAAAATTAACTAGAATAATTTAATCAATTAATTGATTTGACTATTGTAATCTGATCATCACCTAAATTTATATTCCTCTCTTTGGCTCTACATAGTTAGGAGCCCCTTTTATTATTATTTATTTAATTTCTTTATTTAGTGCTTTTTAGTTCTTTTGTTTTTATTTTGCACCCAATCTCGCAATTACAATAACATTTAGACATACACATAGCACTAGGGTCACATCATACTCCTGAAATATTATGGTTCGATACTATTTGATCCTATATTTTATGTTCTACTATGACGATCCCGTACATTTGAGTGAGAGTAACAAGAATTGTTTGTTTTGCTATAAAAAATTCGATCTAATCAGAAACTTACTGAAATCTAGAGGTTACTAATTCCACTTGTATGAGCTATTTGTGTAGAGAATAATACAGCGATATCTGGATCTTTTGAATTACTTAAAAAATATGGCACAAAGTAGATGAAAGGATACCACACTCTGCGATAAAGCTATTTGGGATGCACTATATGTGTATTTAGACCTTCTTAAAAGTGAAAGCTAAAAGCGAGCAATCCAGAAAAATCGACTATCACAATTTGAAGGACCGGGTGGGATAAATATAAAGGTGGAGCAAAGAGAATCGCACAATGGAGCGAGAATTATGTAGTTAACTTTTAATCATATATCGAGATTGTATGTATATTATACATATACAAATATATACATATTATTGAATTAACGATAATATTCAAAATAAAAATAGAAGAAGCAAAGACGTCACCCCATGTATTGGGATATTGTGCATTATTCTACTATTGTGGTGAGGGTGAACACATATAGACACATAACTAATGTTCTATTAACTATTTATGTACATTTTATAGTATTTATATGTACATCAAAATATTCATATGTACAACATGAATGCAGGAGAGGGGCAATAAAATGGGCAGTTCCTCAAACGAGGGAACATGATAAATAGATTTGTCCCAACTATACGTTCAAATAATGGGAAAGCATCACGAGAAGATTAAGGATCTTGGTCAATTAGGTAAGGCGAGGTGCATTGTGTCTAGGCAAAGCTCGATATCTTTTGACTCCTATTGGAAATTATAGCCAAATTTATATCAATCGGATAGTTACAGATGAGCTTGAGGGGTTATGAAAGGCAGTGGAGGATGTGCAAGGGAAAGTGATTCGTCTTAAATTGATGATGTGAGCATGGATGGAGGGCACTTAGGAAACTTTACAGTTCTGTATTTTACCTCCCACTACCTCATCTGGTAATTTGTCTATGACCGTGCTGTCGAGACACAGAAAATATAATTCTTAACTCTTGCTCTACAAACTAGTAGCAATGACAAGGGTCAATCCCACACAGAACGAAAGATTAATTTGTGAGGAGGAATTGGTTAGCAAATAGATTAACTATCATTAAATTAATGCAAATAAAAGAGCATAAAAAAAAAGAATAATTTCAAGAGGAAAAATATAATATTCCAATCATAAGTTCAGTATCCCCACAATTTATACTATCCTAATTAATCTTGTGACAGATTTACTCAAATCACAAATCTCTTCCCTGAAATAACGAGACGTTCACTTAAACCGAATTAATTCTTAAGATTAGCTAGTTATGAAACACTCATTAACTAACCCTGTTTAATCAAACAACCTATTGAGACGCTCACTTGATTTAATTTGATTAACACATTCAACCACCAAATTAATAGAAAGACTGGACTGCAAAATACGAAATGTTCGCTTCACATAGCCCAAATCCGTATTACCCCTAGTGAATGATGCACTATTTGTTACTCGTGAATATATTTTATAACAATTACGGATTATAGTTTATATTCTAACTATATAATTAATTGTAAATTAATCATTACTAAATTAATTACAAAAATTTCTAAACATACAACAAAGT
The DNA here is from genome assembly GCA_026898435.1 of Prunella vulgaris. Classification (NCBI taxonomy): domain Eukaryota; kingdom Viridiplantae; phylum Streptophyta; class Magnoliopsida; order Lamiales; family Lamiaceae; genus Prunella; species Prunella vulgaris. The sequence goes on from JAPKLY010000553.1 coordinate 26,909, forward strand.
AATACAAAAAACCCAAAATTGATAATAAGAACACGTCACGAAAAATTAATTAAAAGATAATATAAATGAATTCAACATTCCTTAAATCAAAGCAAAAATATTACCAACCACACGTAGTCATGAAGTTTACGAAAAATAAATTAAAAAGCATATAAAAACCCAACATGCAAGTAAATAAAGATTACTCCCACAAGTTAATCAACAATTGCCTTCTTAATTCTCTCTCCCAGATTGTGGCTCACGGCATCCAATTAATTGTTTGTTCCTCTCTCTCATCTCTTTCACCCTGTATGCACTGCACGTAGGGTGCGTCTCTTATGAACTCGAGTTCACATAAACTCGTATCACTGTTATATTTAATCACTATAACTGTTATTCATATATGTTATCATGTTATAAAAATATACTTTATTTTTTAATTTTTTAGCAGTGATAATGTATATACATAAAAGTGATAGTAAATATACATAACAATAATAGTATATATACATAACAGTGATAATTGATGAATCCGAATTCACCGTAAACTCGAGCTCATACAAATTTTTGTCACGCAGATCTCCTCTCCCCCTCCGAATCTTTCCTAATACGTAGATATATTTCCAAGATTGCGGCTGACTTGGGCCTCTTGATTTCTTTCCTTCAGTGTGTATATATGCTCCATATATCAATTGATGTGCTATATCTTTTCCACCGACTTAATGAATTAGATATAGCAATTCTTGGCGCCGATGTTTGTATGGGCTTCGGACTTGGGGACAATTAATTTGCAAACAAACAAATTCTTGCTCAATTTAATTCTTCTCAAAATTAATTTCTACTAAACCCAAAAATCACAATAAAATAATTAAGGTATGATTTATTCAATTAAATTCATATAAATAGAAAAATACATAATTTTAATATAATTGAGTGCAATAAATTGTCCACAAATAAATCAAAATTACACATAAATTTCTACTATCATTGTCCTACTACCTCATTCAGTAGTTTTCGGGGGTGTATTGGATTAGGATTTTAAAAGACTTTTTTAACTGAAAAAAATCCTGCAGATTTTAAAGATTTTGTAGGATTTTGGTGACTTTTAAGATTTTGTAGGATTTTGTAAGACTTTTAAAATAAGGATTTTAATGGATTCTATAGGACTTTGTAGACTTTGCAGAATTTCATGGATTTGTGACATACAATAAAAATTCAAAATTTTTCATACCTTCAAATTAAAAAAAAAAAAAAAGTTAAAGACAAAAAAAATCATAATATCATGTCCTTTTAAATAGCATTACTCCACATATTCATAGCTATACTAGTCCTCAAAGCATTAGCGTCATGTCGTTCTTGCTCTTGAGTTTGAATGATAGGCTCAAAATCACGGTCTTCATTAACTGGTAATGTTGAAGATGAAGGTTCGTCCACCGATTCAATTGGAAATTCATCAGAATGACATTCTTTGCGAATAAAGTTATGTAGAGCTGCACATGCTAATATTATCAATATAAAAAAGTATCAAAATTTAATAATCAAAGCAACCAAAGTAAAATATAACAAAACTCAAATACCGTAAAAAAATATTATCAATATAAAAATATTACCTAATGACATATGTAATATATAATATTAGTATTATAATAATACTATATAAAAATAAAGATTTATCTTGTATATAAGTTAGGATGAACAATATCATTTTTAATACTATTTAATGATTAATTATTAACTATTTTTATTTATTCTAGTATATATGTATATATAATATTATATTACTCTTCGTCACTGTAATTATTTTATCGTTGATGTTATAAATGTAGTGATGAAATTATAAGGTTAAAACTATTTTAGGTCTTAAAAATAAATAATTATATATAAATCAATTTGGGGATAAATAAAGTCACTAATTAAAAAAGTCCATCGAAATCCTAGAGGTTTTGATGGGATTGTTGGTATTTATAAAATACACTAAAGAATCCATCAAAATCCATCAAACCCAACAATCCTTTAAAATCCTTATATTTTTTAATACCAGTGGATTGTTTTTAAGTCTTTTAAAATCCTGATTGAATACCAGTGGATTGTTTTTAAGTCTTTTAAAATCCTGATTGAATACCAATGGATTATTTTTAAATCCTTTAAAATCCTGATTGAATACCAACAGACTTTTTTATAAGAAAAAAGTCCTTTAAAATCCCACGAAATCTTAAACGAATACACCCCCCTTCAAGTCACTCTCCCACTCCCACTCTCATTCCAGATAATTATTATCCTCCTACCCTTCTTGCATCAAGTCCAAGTCCAGCTAATATATTGAGAAAATGAAGAAATAAAAGTGATAAAGTTGAAGATCATGCGAAATGATAAAAAATATAAAGACCCGTGCAATTTTATGAAAACCGTGCAATTTTTTCGGAAAACTTATGCTGCCTAGTGACTTGCTCATGTGACACCCTTCGAACTAATTCGCACGGGTTTACAAGAATTTATATGGTCTGTGTGTGTTTGTGATGAACCCGTGCGAGGGTAGTCGAAGTAATGGGTTCCATAAATTCGCACGGCCCGTGCGAGGTTCCAAACAAACCGTGCGAAGTGTAAAACTGGCAGAAATGTGATTTTTTTTATATTTTGGGGGCTTAATTTTAATATCCGTCCTACGCACCTATAAATACCCCACTTTAGTAAGATTTTAGGCATTAATTAGATACATTAACTTATTTTAGATTAGGATTAGTTAAGATTAGATTAGAGATAGTTATCTACTCTCCCCATCTCTCTCTCTCAAATTCTCTACCGTTCTCTTCAATTCTCCTAGATTCTTCAATAGATTTTCAATTACTTTAAATAGATTGTTTCTACATCATCATTTAAGCACTTGTATGGTCCAATTTGAAAATTTATTGAAGATTTCCATTGAAGTTTGTAGAGATTGAAGATTTTTCATTTCTCATTTAATTGCATTTTTGTTCAATTGATGAGATCTTTCTAATTCTTTCAATTCATTGTATGTTGAATCAATTCATGATGTTTGTTTTAATTTTTATTCGATTAGCCATAGACTGATCTCTCCTATACTTTGGGTGATTGACGTTATGTATTGATTTTGGTATCGATTCATACTATAGTTTGATTGTGATGATTGAATTATTCAATTGGAAGATTAGTGAGTCTTGGTTGTTTGCTACTTGAGATTTAGTTCTTTGATTGAGTTGATTCAATTATGTGCTTAATTGATGAAGTGCACACCAAGTATTTGTGTTAAGGATTCTATGTCAATGATAATTGTTTGGAGCTTTGAACAAACCAATGTGTGTATTAGACATTCAAATTTGAATTTAGCGCTTATTAAGGTAGTAATTACCTAGTTTAATTGTTTATTGAAACTCATGATAGTTATGGGATGGATTAATGCTTGAATTGATGTATAATGGAGATCGCATACACCCATTTTCCTGCACTCTTTTCAAAGTTAGATTAGTACACCCCCTGTTATTATTTTGTTTGTTGATTTGATTAGAATGTAGGACTAGACCTTGTATTTTCTTTCTTGTGTTTTGGAAAATATGTTTAGGAATTAGATTGTTCTAGCTCGTGATTTTCTTGGTTCAATATTTAACTTGGTCATTGTCTTTTAATAACAACGATCACGTACATTTGGGTGTGCATAATATTTGGCAATCATGTATTTACTCGAGTTATTAAATAGTGAAAAAAATTATACGGTAATTATTTTATAATTTTATTTATAATGATCGACAAATATGTATACATGCACTCTTGTTAATAAATAGTGAAAAGTTACAATGATGGTTATTTTATAATTTTATTAAAATATTTTATTTAAAATTATCAACAAATGTGTATATTCGTACTTATGTTGTAAAATATTGAAAAAAATTATAATGATGATTAATTTAAAATTTTATTGAGAAGATGTTAATTAAAAGGATTAACAAACATGTATATATGCATTTATCTTAATAAATAGTGAAAAAAATTATAAAAATAATTATTTTGTAATTTTAATAAAAAAAAATTAGTTAAAACGAGGTAAATTTATTTAATTAGAGACATTTTCAATTTAATTTATCAAAATGGGTTAAAAGTGAAAAGGTTTATGGATATAAAGTCAGTCGGTATCAGGGATACAGACTGCAGGCTTGTAAAGCATTAATATTGACTTTAATTATCTAGTTTCGTGAAACATGCTCCAGTCGGTACTACTAAAACTGACTGGAGAGACAAGATGTGACGTATTCACGTGGGTTCTCCATTGTTGAAATGAATATATATACATATTTTCTATAATTAAGTTTACTGTAATACTACCTCTTATCGAACTCATTGCTGATTCAACTGGGTCACTTTTACAATTTAAGATAGCACTCCAAATCATTCTCTTCAATTTAAGATAGCACTTCAAATCATTCTCTTCATTTACTCCACTTTTTAAAGCAATTTATATAATTAGGAATGTTTTCAAGCTTTTTGTTTTAAGATAAGCGATGCAAAAATCAGTTATGGAGTAGTTTTGAAACGTGGAGGGTGAGACTTACATCTTATTGACTACTTACAATTAAATAAAGTTTAATTTTTAAAAATTATTGACTACTTTCAAAAAAAATTTAATTAATTGGCCAATTCTATTAATTTAAATTAGAATAGATTGACCTTATCTAAAATTAATTATACATATAAGTTTTTTAAATATACATATAAGTTTTTAAAATTTTACTTCAGTCAATTCTACAATTAAAAAAAATCCGGGTATTATTCATTGAAAAAATATCAGGTATAATTGTAAAAGTTAAATCTTTATTTCATTTAATTTTTTTAACAAATATTCTTATTATTATATGATTTTTTATTTAAAAAAGAAAAAAAACCCACCCATAACTGCTCCTAAATCTACTCTAATTAAACAAACTTTATATTTAATTTATTAATTTTTAATTATCTTAAATGTTATTAATTTTTAATTATCTTAAATTTATATATTAATTTAATTTGGTGGATCAATTCTATTATTTTCTAATTGAAATCAGAGCAGATTTTTTTTTATATATATTGACTCATTTCCGAAAATGATCCACCTTCTGAACATAAATTATAAAATAAACGTATTTTAATTTATATTAAATTCTAAAATAAATGTATTGTAATTTATATTTCCATTAAGTCAACCCTTGAAATGACCTTCACAGGGATAATTTAAAATTTAATATAAATTTAAGATAATTAAAAATTTATAAATTAAATATAAAGTTTGTTTAATTAGAACAGATTTATGGGCGGTTTTTTTTTTCTTTCTTCTTTTTTT